>JAAGKR010004573.1:11437-48061 GCA_011419295.1 Clarias macrocephalus
CACGGGGTGCTCGTTATACCTTGACTGCACCACCGATTGTCCAAAAAAGTAGCCCATGCCACCAAGCATATTGCTTAAAGCAGCCTTGGCAAACCTCACCTGGGCTGGAGTGAAGCCTTTGGCCTGAAGTCCGAACGTCTTCTCAAACTTCTCGTTATAAGACAACTTCAGTCTCGTAATCTCCTCCGTCAGCACCGAGCCCTTCAGCTGGTTGGGTCGGTCATGAAAACTTCCAGATTCAAACAAAACCTCAATCTGGAAGGGGACTTGGACAGTAACCTGGTGCACCACAAAGTCACTCCGGATGCGGTTATCATTTTGCTGCTGCGGAGGAGGTGTGTAGGTATCCACAGCATAGTATGGATTCCTCTCTGCAATGGATGGACTAAAAACAAATCTGTCACTCAGGCTGCTCTTCACAATGTCTGTTAATTGGTCCAGACCAGGGCTCCGTGTCTGCAAGTAATTATAGCTGCGGAGAAGAAACATACCAAGGCTTGTTAAAAATAAAATGATGACCTGATGATGATTTCTTGCTATCTACTAGCCTCTGGTGACTGTTCACTTTGCTATTCCAGTCATACAATTAATTTCTCTGACTCAAAGGTCTCCATAATTTGACATACATGCATATTTAGAGTTAGTTGAGTTACTTTAGCACAATCATCAAATGACTAGCATTATTCTGAATACTATAAGCATATATAATGCAATTAACATGTATGCATAATGATGTATTTTACTTTGAGTTAAAGATTTTGACTGAATTCCTGCTTACAGTTATTTGTAAGTCACAAGTGGTTTAATTTTAAGTCTCTTTAAGTCAGTTTAAGAAAAGTTGTAAAATGATGATGATTAGTAAGTGTTTAATAAATATTTGGCATAAATAAACAAATTTTGTTAGTTTTAACTAGAACAACTTTTAATTCAATTTTAATTTGCATTTATTAATTTTAAATAACTGTATTCATAACACATAGAAATATATAACTAAATAACTACATATTCCCTCTGTAAAGTTAATTACACGGAGCCTAGCATTTTTCTTTAAGGTTTGATATTTGTATATTATATGAAATATTTAGAATGGTAATATACAGTCTTATGCAAAAGTTTAGGCACCCCTCGATAAATAACAGATTTTGGTGAGGTTTTAATTGAAAAGATGTTCACACAGTCTCTCTTGGAAATGGAAAAAAATGCACAATATTTTCAGCAAACTGATGCATAGTTACTTCTTGTGCCATAAATTTAACAAAAATAAGAAATAAAAACATTATTATGGCACTGTGCAAAAGTTTGGGCACCCTAAGAGTTCCAGAGGCTCAGATTCTTTTTACAAGGTTTCGGACCTTAATCAGCTCGTTAGATCTGATGCATGGCAACAGCTGTCATTAGTAAATGCCAATTTCAAAGCTTTACAGATATTTTGACTCTTCAAACCTTGTGCACACACTTGCAGACACTCAACAACCCTGGGTTCCTCTAAGCAGCTGTTTAAGACTCTGAAAATGAACGTTATTGATGCCCACAATGCAGGAGAAGACTACAAGAAGATAGCAAAGTGTTGTCAGCTTGCAGTTTCCACAGTGAGAAATGTAATTAAGAGATGGCAGTTCAGGGGAACTGTGGAGGTCAAGATGAGATCTGGAAGACCAAGAAAACTCTGGGAGAGAACTGCTCGTATGCTGATCAGAAAGACAAATCAAAACCCCCATTTGACTGCAAAAAAACCTGCCGGAAGATTTAGCAGACTCAGGAGTGGTGCTGCACCGTTCCTCTGTGCAGCGATCACATCATCTGTAAAAAAGCTGAAGCTGAAAAGAGGATGGCTTCTGCAGCAGGACATCCTAAACATACCTTGAAATCCACAGAGGGATACCTCAAGCTCAAGGTTTTGGAACGGCCATCACAGTCCCCTGATTTAAACATCATTGAAAATTTGTATGTAGATCTTAAAAGAAATGCACAGACGAAAGAATATTAAAGAACTAGAAGCCTTTTGCGAGGAAGAATGGAAGAAAATCCCAAGAAGAAAATTGAAAGACTTTTAGCTGGCTAGAAAAGCGTTTGCAAGCTGTGACATCTGTCAGAGGACGTGTTACTAAGCACTGATTATGTAGGGTGCCCAAACATTTGCACAGTGACACAATAATGTTTATATTTTTTTATCTTAGTTTAATTTCTGACATAAAAAGTGCACTTTTTTCCTTTTGTGTACTTTTTCCATTTCAAAGAGAGACTGCGTTAACATCTTTTCAATTAAAAAAATCACCAAAATCCGTTATTTATTAAGGGGTGCCTAAACTTTTTCTTTAGACTGTATGACTGTATCTATCTCCTGGGCCTACCTTCAGGAAAAGAAAAACTTTTTCATTCTATAATTGTATTATAATAAACGTTATATTTGCTATACCTTTATATATATATTAATAATATATACATATACATTAATTAATAATAACATTAATAATATCATATATATCAACATAATATACATTATAATTTTTTTTACTACACTAGTGTGTATACATTTCTTAGCCGACATTTTACATTTTTCCCTAGTTAAAAACAAAAAGTGGATATGTATAATATACACTATGTGTGTGTTTGCTCTTATTTATTCATAATATAGTAAGAAAAAAATTATATTTAAATATTTTTAACTAGGTTAAAAAAAAAAAAAAAAAAAAATATATATATATATATATATATATATATTCTATTTAAAAAGGATGTGATTTTGACAAAATCCTGAGTTACTCTACATTGTATTTTATTCTAACAATGTCCAACAGGGGGCAGCTTAATACAAGATCTAAATTTTGTTCTTATTTGCAAACCTAGGGAGGGAAAAAAAAAAAAACATTCTGAAGCCTACTTTCATTAACTAGACTTGGGATTAACATTAAGCCACCCTTACTTTCTAATAATGGATCTGCATTTTTTCCCTTTTTTTTTCCCAAACAGACTTTTCTCCTGCAGGAAACTTCAGTTCTGCATTAAACATGTTTATCTTCATTACAAATGCTTTGTGTAAATTATATTTATTGTTTGAAATACCTGGCATATTTATTGGTAGCAGTATCTCCATTGGTAGGTTTGAAGAAAGTGATTTTGAATTTTCCCAGTTCCTCTGAAGTGCCCGTAACATGGCTCAGGCGTGTTGTTTTCTCTATGTGAGGATACAGGGAACCCTGGGTATCTGTAGCCACGTAGAACATCAGCGAGACGACGGGAGGATGAGCAGCAGTGCTCTAGGACAAGTCATGAGATTGGTTTAAGTACAAGACAGGATGGGAGAGGGGACAAATATACGTTTTGGGCCAAAAGAAGGGACAACATTGGGTAAATGTATTCAGACTTGTTATTGGAACTGCTATTGTTGGGCTAATGATGGACCAAGGATGGCTCAATGCTGACTGGGGGTTGTTGTAAAAAGCATGGCTACCAAAGCCAAGGTTGGACCACAGTAGGCCAATATTATCATAGAGAAAGTATAATAAAAAGTGAGCTCTTGCCAAATTTTGACAGATGATGGCCAACATGGGCCAACTTTGGATCAGTATGGCCAGGTTTATTATGCCAAGAACAATGACGGCAATGTTGGACCAACATTCTAAGAGTTATTATTGAAAGTGTGACAATGATGGGCCATCTAGAGGCTTAGGTTGTCTGGGTTGTTATGAAAGGTGTTTCTTAGTTAATGTTAATGCTCCTCTCGCTGTGTTCCTCCCCGAATGTCTTAACATGTACAGTAGGTTACATTATAAATATTAATATTACTGGCTACAACATGTTGATTAAGTTTTAATGCAGAAATATAAACGTCTCCAGCATCTGTACTGTACATACATGCTGCCTGCTCGTGATTCTCCAGGTCCAGTCGCCACCATGTTTCCCTCCCATCCTTTTCACGAAGGATGTCGTCAGGGTGAAATCTGTCTCATGGATCTGCTGCATGCCAAAATTGACCCCGTCGTGCATCAGCCAGCCGTAGGAACTCAATCCATCCCCCTGCTCGCATGTGTGCCTCAGGTTCACATTGTCCGAGAATTGTCTCATCCACATCAATCCTATGGGGCCATGTACACAAAGGTTTAAACATGATGGTTGAAGTCAGGGAATATGAAAATAATCATCTACACAAATTTTAACTAGAATGACATTTAGAGATTTTAGTGACTCTGAATGACTGACTCGAATCCTGACGTTATGAATTGAACTTTATGGTGTTAAAGTGACATTAAACTCTACCTGTAGAACAGCTGTGTGTGTGCTTTTCAGTCGCATTTGTTTATAATGGGACACCTCACAGTGATATGTTGAAGCTTTCAGAAAGTTCTCTAACTACTAACTAGAATTTTGACGAAGGTGTGGAAAAACTCAGAAGCTTATAAATACTGTAATTATCATAAACACACTAGAAATATGTAAATTGATCTGACCTGGAAATATAACATTTGACAAAAAAAAAAAATATATATATACAATTTTACTTGTATTGTAGGTTTTAAAATCAGTCGTACCTGTAACTACAGACCTAGGACTCCTCGTTTTCATGCCAAAATACACGTGTGGCCGATACGAGCCCCAGAACCTCTCTGGAGACACGGCGGCACTGGTGCTGTTGGCATCTAAGACCCGAGGTGAAAGGTGGAGCGTCACTGGTCTTCGGACAAATGCCAACCGCATGTACAGTGCATACAATAACCAGACGAGGCTGAAAATGCACAACCCGATGCAGATGTTGATGAGGATCTTACTAGTCTTCATTCTTTTCTTCTTTTTCTTTTCCTTCTGGTAAGGAACTGGTGATTTATTTTCCTTCTGAGAGCGAGACCCTCCATTTCCGCTGTTTCCTTTTCTCTGTCTTCCTGTATTCATGTTGGTCTGCCTGAGATTAAGGAATAATGCTCAGTTAAGACTCAAACTAACTTACATTCGGATCAGGACTGAGGAACAAGAGAACAGAGGAATTGAAGCTTCTTTAGTATAATGCGAGGAGCAATGAATAGTTTGTTGACATATCTGATTAAAAAGGAGAGATGTGCCATCTGAGTGCAAATAAAACCAAATATGAACATGACTATTTTGTGATACATTCTACAGCAGGGGTGTCCACATCCAGTCCTGGAGGGCCAGTGACCAGCACAGTTTGTAATTCACCAACACCTAAACATACCCACTGAACCTAGTAATTAACAGATTAGTTAAATCAGCTGTGTTTGAGAAGAAGAAGCACCAAACTGTGTTGGACACTGGCCCTCCAGGACTGGATTTGGACACCCCTGTTCTATAGTCAATAACATGTTGAAACCTGAAATTCACATCTATATGAGCAAGTTGGACATGTTCCATTTTTGGGGCTTTCTACTTTCTTTTAGAAGTTTTCTACAAGATTTCGAGTGTGCATATGGGAATTTGTGCCCATTCATTTTATGAAGTGGTTCTGAGGTGATACACTGATTTTGGACCAGGAAGTCTGGCTTGTAAAGTTGCATCCTAAAGGTGTCTTGTTCTGTGGGGCTGAGGTCAGGGTTTTGTGCGAGTAACAAATGTTTCTCAATATCAGGCTCAACGCATCAAACTTTGTCATTTTGGACTTTGGTTTTGCACAGGGATGGCCTTCTACAAACTTTCGTAAAACAACCTGAAATACTGTTGCACAGTATGTTGCAGCATTAACATGACACTTTACTCAAACTAAGATGATCAAACTCTGAAAAACAGCTCCCCATTATCCCACCCCACCAAACTGCACTATTGGCACTTGGCATTCTTGTGGGTCGTGGTCTCCCGGCCTCCAGTTAAATCAGATTCTCCCATCAGACTAACTTTTAGTGAAGCATGATTCATTACTCCTAAGAACTTCTCGACCGTTCCTGAGTCCAGCAGTGGTGCTTTACACCGGCATAGCATTGTGCGTAGTGATCTGGAGGTGGAAATACATGCTTTTAACTACACCTATGTGTACGCATGATGGCTGCCTCATGTATCTCGCATGTGACTGATGCATAGCTTATGCACATGCCCACAAGATGCAATATGAGGTGGTATCAAAAGGTTTTGAGACTAGTTTTATAGCACACCAACAGATGGCAGCACAAGGGTGCATGCACAGTCCCAGAGAGCACCGACCTTCATTTGGCACACCAAGTCCGTGTGCCAAAAGACATCATCCTGTGTACATCTGGAGCTGTTCAACTGGTGCTATTTTGACCAAGTGTGTTATTCCGTCATGGACAGCGAAGTTAGAACAAAGAGGGACAAGTCTTGGCAAGTCTGCTAAAGAGATGTTTGACATGATTCAGTTTGAGATTGCTTATGAGATTTGGTTTATGAATCGTTCGTGAATCTCACTGGAAGATGATTAGAGATCAGGAAGACCTTCAATGAGCTCAAACCCCACAAAAATATCAGAATCATGCGTCAACTTGTGCATTATAATCGTTGGAGACCTTCCGCACTGACCCTACTTACTAGGTAATAATAAAGTATTAGTAAGTAATAAAGTACTTTCTTGTAGCTATTCTCAAAACATTTTTATGCATGTAAACAGTAGAGGCAGTGTAAACAGCAGACAAGTAAAAAATGGCAGAAAGTTTTGAGGAAAAGTTGTCCGCCGTTACCCCCCACCTGTATGATATACGTACGGTATCTATGCATCACTGCTGCACAGTGACAAACATGCATCTCAAAACAGTTGGTAGGAGATAAGTAATCTTTAGCTCCTCATGTGTTGCCATATTTGTTCACTTTATGCGAAACTGTGTAATCAAATTCTCCTCTCTGCCCCCTACCGGAAACTTCTGGTAACATGCGTAGTTTTTCTAGGCCAGCATGTGAACGAATATGCCCAGGACGTTGCCGGCTGATTACGCATGGTAATATAACGTATGGTTTAACAGCGAGGAAATTTCCGCTCTTAGGCTTGCGTGCAGCTGCCTAGCTATGGGAGCCCTTTTCATACGGCTCCTGACACACAGATTTTGCGCTGATGTTGCTTCCAGAGGCAGATTGGAACTTTGCAGAGAGTCAGGCAACAGAGGTTTTGCTATTTGCTTCAGCACTCTGCCTCACTAGGCGAGACTGAAAGTTCTCACAGAAATGGCACTTATAGATTTCCAGGGTCGATCTCAAAGGGCAGAAATTTCATAAATTTGCCATCCTGTGAAAATGCCACATGTAAACCAATCGAGCTCTTCAAGAAGACCCATTCTAATGCCAATGATGGGTGTTGAAGCCTGATGGAATGTGTATGATTTAATGCCCTGAGTGTGGCTAAACAGATGGCAGCACAAGTCTGCAGAGCGAACCGACCTTCATTTGGCACACCTAGTCATTGTGCCTAAAGACATCGGGAGCTGTTCAACTGGTGCTATTCTGACCAAGTGTGTTAGCATGTCTGCTATTCCATCATGGACAGCAAAGTTAGAACAAAGAGGGACATGGAAGTCTTGGCACATCTGCCAGAGATGTTGGCAAAACAATCACTAAAAATGATTTACCATTCAATTGCTAAAAACAACCGTTAAAATGGGTGTGTATATTCTTAAACCCTTCTGAAAACGAGTCATATCTGCAACCAACAATCATGCCATGCTTAAAGTCACTGGAATCACATTACTCCCCCTACTGGTACGTCGTGGATGTGCAGGATTTAATGCACTGTACCGACTGTAACTAACAAATGCATTGTTGACACCAAGATTAAGAATGTTTTACATCCAACACGATGACAATGTACATTTTAATTCAAATGAATACATTTCGTGTATTTAAGCATTGACCTGCATAAAAAAAAACATCAGTTCTTGTGAAAGGTTTGTACATCGAGTTACAAGCAAAAGGTAAAGTACTGTGCAAAATCATGAGCCACCCATTATGTCTACGTATTAAATTAAATTACATGATGTAGATTAAATGAAAGAAATGGGAGCAAGTGAACAAAGTGGCTAAACATACAGTTAAAAAAAAATAAAAAAACTGGAACAGTCTCAGCCTTCAGCATCAGCATTTTACTGATCACCGGTTGGATTATACGGCATCATCTGCACCTGTTTCTCACATGTTTCTGATGTTTTTTTTTTTTTGTTTTTTTTTAATATGCTTGAATAAGAGACCTAAAAAGTCCTTCAGGATGCCTGAAAAACTTTTCCACAAATCTACACTAAAAATAGAAGAAAGTCTGGAGCTTTGGAAACAGAAATATGAAGAAAGGATGCATGGCTCTTTTGCACAGAACCTCCAGAACAATGATTCTGAACATTCCAAAAAAAAAAAAAATGCAGACAGACTGTGTGAGATCAGTTTTGTTTCTCGCGGGGTGTGTTATTGAAGGTTATTATTCAGAAGCTTATTCAGCCCATGCTTTCTGTTCATACAAACAGAAAAAAAAACCCTCTAACAATAGAGCAACAGTATATCATAGAGAGTACCATAAAGAGTGTGGAAAAACTTCTAAAAGTTTCTTCAAATAAACAAACAACAAAAAAAAACTAAAACATGAAAATGCACATGAATGCAAAATAAATGAAATAAAGAGGAACAGCTGATAAAGAAGACAGCTGTGTTTGAACATTAACCACACCATGCATGCCTTGATGCATATTGCAAACCGCAATACATTCTCATACATTTTGGATTTCATTTCATTTGGTTAAATTACTCATTCATTGTCTATACCGTTTTATCCTGTATATAATATATATTAGATTAGATAAATTCTATTCCAGGAGACGTAGCGCACGAGGCGGGGTACGACCTGGACAGGTCGATTGCAATCAATTGCAGGTGCACACACTACGGGCAATTTGCGAACGCCAATCAGCCCAAATCGCACCGCATGCCTTTGGACTGTGGAAGGACTCCATGCACACGGGAATCGAACACGGAATTTGGAGGTGCAAGGCAACAGTGCTAACCACAAAACCATATTTATATCCTACATTAATAAATAATAAAAATGTTTTTAGTCAAAATATTATATTTTCTCTGTTATGTACTGTAGTTTGGTTCATGTCAATTTCAGCATCTGTTTGAAAAAGGCTTTCTAAATGAATAATATTTTGTAATAATGTCTATTGCCTTAGCAAAACAATTGATAGAGAGCATATGAAGAATGTATGAGACAACAACAAAGGCATTCATTTAGTGTAGTTTTTTTTTTTTATGCTGGAGCAATGCTCTTACCTTAGACGGTTAGACTGCATCATCCTCCTGGTCTGTTTCAATCCCTACTCGATGAAATTGTAAAAAAAAAAAAAAAAAAAAAAAAAAAAAACCTGTTCCGCATTGTTTCCACCCAGTTAAAACAAGTGGGACGAGTTTAGGAAGTTTCTTTTTTGTTTTTTGCCAGAGGGAAAAACAGGTTCCCTTGGCAGGAAATCAGAGACACCAAGTCACAGCTTGCATTTTTTATCATTCTTTTTTGACACGGGGCCTGATACGTAAAAAGCAGGAGGATTTAAACTCTGCCCTCGTGACAGAAGTAAACGTAGCACATTCATAACTCGTACTCAGGAATGTGGCCATCGTAAGGGAAAAAAACTTAATCCTGTGACTATACTAACTACTGATCATAGGTTATAGCGTACTCGTGATGTCATCATGCTTTTAAAGTTAAAAAGAGCATGGGTATGATGCCTGTACACAATCAGGCAGATAATAAGGCCAAGGCTAAAATTCTTGTTTTTCTACTCTTGTAGCTTCGCCACAAGTGAGATTAGCAAAGAGCAACATACCCAGGTGCCTGCGCGCACACACACACACACACACACACACACACACACACACACACACACACACACACACACACACACACACAGTGGGTAAAACCTATTCATTGTCTCTTGTTTAATGAAACTCATGTGCATGTGTCGATCTAACAAACACTTGTCCAGAACTCTTAGATAAATTCCGTCTATTTTATATTTTACTCATAATTTCCTTGATTCCAAAGGGATCTTTCCACAACACTTTTTTGACAAGAGCTTTTTTAGCGCTGCCGCAGTAGCCTCAAAGTTAGCTTCCTGCCCACGTGATATATTTCTATGGAGTGGTTCTGCATATAGTACAGGGTTCATGTTCACATTCAATAGAGTTTGAGGAATCCTGAGAACCTGTAGGAAACTCGCAAGCAAACAGAGAGAACATGTGAACCTCCACAAAGCACAGCATTCAGAGGAATCAGGCACCTACGCTCTGCTTTGTGTCTGTTAACATGGTTGAGTCATAATCAAGCAAAAAAAAAAAAAAATCTAGAAATGTTTCTCATTTCATTATTTTCCCCACATTTTCATTAACATTTGGTGAGGCGAGTACGTGAGGTTTAGCTTAACGAGTCATTTGTGACATTTAAACACCAGCCTCATGACCTCTGCTCACGCGGATGTCGGACAAGAGGTACTGTAATGACCCAATCGCTTTATTTTTGTAATCAGTTAATTGATTTTGTAATATTTTAATGATTTGTCCATCATCACCTGTGCAGAATGTTGTCAAAGAACCCTGTCCACTCACGGGAAATGCCTACGACGTCTTGGTGTCTGTACTTTATCTATCGATGATCTGTTGGCTCTCTGTTTGCTAATGGAGCCAGTTTGGATGGTTCTAGTTCAAAGCTAGAGTCAGCACTGAATCAAACACATGAATAGATTAGACTTGTTAAACTGGTCTCATGTTGGTGGCAGGAATCAAGACTACAATAGCATCCTTTCTCGACAGAGAAAACATTCAGAGAATAAGAAAAAGCCATCACAATACCTAAAGACCAACATGAATTAACTACAGTAGTTTCAGAGCATGCAAGACTGTAAGGGTGGAGATGGATGGGTGGAAACCTTTTCCCTCAGCTATGGTAGGTCACTCAAAACCTGCATGTGTTGTAGAAAAACCTCTTTGATCACATATTCCTTTCTGCCTTCTTTTGTTTTACAAGAGCTCTCATCTCAGCCAAACACCAGTAAGTGCTTTAATTAGCGTCGGCACATAGAAGCAGCCCAAAATTAATGAAGTTCTTATTCCTCATAGAGGAATTCTTCAGAAAAAGGAGCACATATTTATTTAGCTCTCCGTGGTAGTGATATTTAAGATGGACAAAGTAGGTCTTAGGTAAGGTCTTGGGCTAGATACTGAAAATGACAAACATACTGATGATCCCTTCAACAAGTGCTGTTAGACATTAAAGTATTAAGCTTTGAAAATCTCTGTGATCCCTGTTGAGTCTTGTTTCTCTCAAGGTTTCCTTCTTATTTTGTCTCAAAGAGTTTCCCCCCACTGTCGACTTTCTTATTATGGCTCTTGATTTGTGTAAAGCTGGTTTGTGACAAAACTATACCCTGCCATATAAACAAGTGGGTGATGGGAGGTAAAACCTAAGATCACACCACCCTCTGCTGGCCATAAATAACAATCACATTGAAACCTATGCAAAGAAATTGCAAATCCAGTTGGAAATATCCATCCATCTATCAAACCTGTAGAGCCTATCCAAGGAAACCCAGGGCACTAGACGGGTGTGTACCCAATCAGCAATTTGGAAACGCTAATCAGAACTTCATGGCTTTGGACTGTTGGAGGAAACCACAGTACCCCAGAGGAAACCTACCAAGCATGGGGTGACCCCACGCACACAGCCTAACCCTAGATGGTCTGATCTTGAAATACCCAGTTTAAAATATTACAATAGGCGTCACTCTAACATTAACTTTATAGTCTGGAAAAAAAAAAAACAGCATGAAATCGTTCAATATAAAATCTTACCTTGCATATGTGCATATTGAGGCATACATCCTTTTTATATATAAATGAGTCAATTTTCAGTTAAGCGACCCATGATAATGCCAAAATGTAAATTACTATGTGACAGAATCTGGCAATGATGATCAGCTGATCAACTTCGTGGGCATGCATTCCATGCTTTCTTCAGAAAAGTGTTGGAAGCTGTGTTACCAGCAGTCATTTGCATGCAACTCCTCTCTAGGCTTAAAAACCTAGCTGTGTTTGAAGGGGTATGCATGATTAGTTATAGACCTCAAGAAGGATAGTCATTTGCCAGTAAAGTGAGAATAGTAGCAAAGTAAGAGTTGTTTGTCTCCACCCATTCTTTTTTCAAGAAAAAAAATAAAAAAATCACAATGGCTATGGAGTATTACTATCATTAGGGAAGAGTCTCATTTCAGTTGTCATTTCAGCATCTGTGAGCGAGGTGATGCAGTGTATCGTGTTGCTCGTGTGTCGTGGTTTTCACTTGGTCATGGGCATACACATCAAACTGACAGCAATAACTGCCCTTGACAAATTAAAAAAGAGGGAGTTTCTAGGGATGCCTGGCTATTATTCAAGGGTGGTACCTGAGAACCTGGATGTCACAAGCCATCTAACAGACGGCATTTAAAAAAGAGGGCAAGGTTTGTCCCAGCTGACATATCCCTGGCAATGGGTCAAGTAAAAACTGCACTTTCTGATGGGCCACCCTTAAATTCTTCTGACTTCTTTGTCTCTTTTTTTGGCACATGGCCGCCTTAGGCATGGCTCTGACAGCTGTGCTGTTCCAAGTAATGGAGAGGAAGGACATGGAACTGCTGGTACTGACGGATGCTGAGTTCGAGCTAAAGTTTAACTGTTAAAAGTGTCAGTCGCAAGGGTTTTTAATATTCATTAGTATGATTTTAGTAGTCTTACATTGATATCCAGATTTTTGTCCTAATGCTGTACCTAACAGCATGCCAGCTGCATGAGTGGCATCTACATCAAGCCCCTTCTCAAGAGGGATTACATGTACTTACCTCATCTCAATGGTTGTACTTGCAACAGTTCTCATCACTATGTACCATGCCCCAACATTTTCCACACATTACAAAATTGAAATGAAAGTGATTTACCTGGAAAATTTGCACAAACAGACCATAATCTTGAAATGCAGAACATATATTAATGCAGGTTCTACACCCATACATCCAAAAACTTTTTTTTTTCTGCAGCATTGAGATTATATGAATAATTTCAAAGCAACAATGACCGGGCCCAAGCTCCCATGTTATCGGCATCCAGGTGCACCAGAAAAATAATGGCCACATGCAGTTAACGGGGTAATACCACCATTATGAAATAATATATAACTATTATATAACAAGGGAAAACATTGGCCTCTTTTCAAGATATCATTGATCTCAATGTCTTGAGATCATATTGGCCCAGTTTAGTGGCACTGTATAAATGAGGTATGTAGCAAAATTTCGCGTGAAGGCCCTGTGCCACGACCAGGGGACACCCACTCAGGTGTCCTAATGGCAACAGATTCCATCCCGTGTGCTTTCTGAACATGTTAGGTCCTCAAAAAAGCCCTGGATGCTGGAAAAAAGCATCAAACTATGATGTCACTCAATATGATGTCACTCAGGAAGTTATTAGACACTTTTTGTGTTTTTAGGTTTAAAGCACTGCCCTCTGGATTTTTACATCCTCAATGTGTGAGATTATATTGCCCAGATTTCTCTAATTTAATTGGAATTAAAGGTCATAAATCTGCATAAACTCTGGCCATAATCTTGAAATGCAATACATGCAAATACATTAATGCACTACTGTACTTCCAAACAAAATTGTTGTTGAGGTAGGACTTTCAATGCAGAACTCAGTTAAGCTTAAAAAAATTAATTAAGGACTGATTTATTATCTGATAACAGATAACTGGTAACATTTATTATATGAATGTTTATGATTCTTTTACAATTCCTTTCCTTGTCATAGCTTTTTTAAAAACTCACACATTTCGTTGTAATTTACACCCATAAAACATAGATTTATTACATTATCCCAATTTTAAAAGTGAAATATCAGAATTGTTCAATATTACATTTTGTCAAAAATTTTATTTATAAAATGATGTCAATACAGAGATTTCTCTCTCCTCAGTCAATTAACCATTTCAGTAACAGCAGAGAATTTTTTTTTTTAGATAAATATCAGCATCCTTTGATATTATGAACACAAAACCTGCAGGGGTATCAGTACTCTTCAGCCATGATGAGAACAACCAGAGCTGACCAGCCTGTAAAAGGGTGGCTACCCTGCCCCCGACCTGTGCTGTCACTGTACTGTTCCCAGATATATCCACTTTCCTGGTACTGTTTGTAAATGTTATTGATGACATTAGTCCTGAGCTCTTGATAGAGATCGGCAGCCTTCTCCTTGTATGGTCCTTCTATAAGGCTGTAATGGTGTAGGGCCTTTAGTGCCAGGTAGTTGATGTTGATCCATATAGCACCACGCCAGTAGGGGGCATCATGCTCTGTATTGCGCTTCATATAAATCGGATCTGAATGGGAAAGTGAGCGCAAACCGTACGGTGTCCACAAGCGAGCAGGATCCCGAATATCTTTCAGAATGTATTCAATTTTTTGGGAGTCAGGTGTTAGGATGTGAAGCAAGAAAGGAAAAAGACTAACATAGCCAAGCGCATTCACATACTGAAGCTTAGGGGCTTTGCGAACTGACCGCACCCAGCGTTTCACTGGTAACTGCTGCTTCATCTGTCCAGGTGGCACAATAATCTTTTCTTGCTGCAGCGACACAGCCTGTGTGTGGTTACCATAGTCACAGAAGGCATGATGCTGCTCAGACCAGTGCAATGCACTCAGAAGGTTGTTGTCACTGAGGGCCAGGTAGGTGAGCTCATATTCTTGATGGGGTTCGCCAAGCAAGCGTGATATGCTCATCATTGTCCGTGATGCAAGTACCATCCAACAGTGCAAGTCCACATGTCTTTCGTCTTCTGAAGGATGTGATGCACGTGGGTAGTCATCCAGCCCAGAAGTCAAAGTCTTAGGGTTGAGGAACTGGTTGGTGTCCTTGTCCCTGCCACGCCAACGATAAGAGTTGGGCAAAGGTCCAGCTTGAGTGGTGTTATACCACCCAAACCATGCCTGCAGTCGGGGATACAGCCTTCGGAGGAAAGTTAGAGTTTCCCGAAAATGTGGTGTACTTGGATGTGCCTCAAGTTGCTCCAGAACCTCCTCCAGGACTAGGAAGAATGTAGGTGGATTTGCATTTTCAGTGCGCTGCACCACAAACTCTGCAGGAACCTTGCTGAGTGCCTCATCGCCCAGGATCTGCTCACGTGGGATCCAACCATCCACATTGATCAAATCCAACCAGTGAGCAACAGCCTCACGCATCACCTGAGGATCCCACTTACTGATCAGGAGCTGGTGGAAACCCTCATCCCACAGGAAACCCCTCGGGAAGAAGGAGCGTGAGGGCACTGCGGTGAACAAGGCACCTTCAGGGTAAAGCACGGGGTGCTCGTTATACCTTGACTGCACCACCGATTGTCCAAAAAAGTAGCCCATGCCACCAAGCATATTGCTTAAAGCAGCCTTGGCAAACCTCACCTGGGCTGGAGTGAAGCCTTTGGCCTGAAGTCCAAACGTCTCCTCAAATTTCTCGTTATAAGACAACTTCAGTCTCGTAATCTCTTCTGTCAGCACCGAGCCCTTCAGCTGGTTGGGTCGGTCATGAAAACTTCCAGATTCAAACAAAACCTCAATCTGGAAGGGGACTTGGACAGTAACCTGGTGCACCACAAAGTCACTCCGGATGCGGTTATCATTTTGCTGCTGCGGAGGAGGTGTGTAGGTATCCACAGCAATGTACGGCTTCCTCTCAGCAGTGGATGGACTGAATACAAACCTGCGACTCAGGCTGCTCTTCACAATGTCTGTTAATTGGTCCAGACCAGGGCTCCGTGTCTGCAAGTAATTATAGCTGCGGAGAAGAAACATACCAAGGCTTGTAAAAAATAATACGATGACGATGATATTGTTCTATTACCCTAACTTAACGGTCTGCTCGTTTTAACACTGAGGTTATACCAGTGTTGAAGTGAATAACAGGATTTAGAATTTAAAACATAAAAAAAAAATTAAATAAAATATATATATTTTTTAATTAATTACTTAATTATACTTTGTAATAGGATTTCCAAAAATCTCAGATAGGTGTGATAGCCAGTTGTTCATTTACTTTTGGACCACCAGTTTCTATAGTATTATTAAACAATATTTTAGTTTTAAAAAAAGTGTCATTTTTAAATGTTTAGAAATTACTGTTTAGATTATTACTTTAATTGTGATGAGTAAGTCAACAGTTATTTAGAATTTAAACAAATACTGTAAGCATGCAGATAAACATTTATATTGTTGTGTACTTTGTGACCTGCCGTATACATGTTAGTAAAACTGTCCTACACATATTATCCTAATACAATATCTAAATTGGGGGAAAAAGTTGCTCTTTCAGAAGGTTTAGGAACTGTCTAACACATTATTAATAACTGTAAGGATAGTGCTGAACCAGGAAACTGAATAAGGAAACCCCTTGCACGCAATCATCAGGGAAGAAAAAAAAAAAAAAAAAAAACTTCACTTTGCTAGGGATAATACAGGTTGGATTTTGAAGCGACGTATAAGGTCTTGTGGAAGGGAAGCATGTTAAGCGATGCATCCATTATGCATAGTGTCCTATGATCATAACAAGCCTCAGGAGACAGTGTTATGATCTGGGGTTGCTTCAGTTGCTCAGGTCTAGGCTCAGCAACGTTATGTGGCAATAAAATGAAGTCAGCTGACGACCTGAATGTACTGAATCACCAGAATATCACATCTGTGGAGTTTTTTTTCCTCTGATGGCATGGACATATCCCAGGATTCAAGTTGTCATAGAGTTCTGAGAGCATGAGGAATCATTTCATCATGATCTCGCCATGACAATAATCACTGCCAAAGGTGGTGTAAGAAAGTAACAAAAGTGTGCACCAGTTTTTTTTTTTTGGCCAGGCAGCATACATACATTTTTGTAAATTGTGTAATATCCTAAATCTAAACTTTAGACTTGGTTAATTAGACTTCTTGCTTATTACTTATTTAGTTTTTTTTAATTATTATTATTGTACATATATACAGGACCCGTGACCCTGAATACAGGATAAAGCGGTATAGAAGATGAGTGAGTGAGTGAGTGAATGTATACAGGATGCTGCTGGTGTGATTTAGTTTAATGCAAATGATCTTTCAAAATGTGGTTTGTTGTCTAATATTGCCTAGGCCGATAAAGTTTGAAACAACACATTAAAAAATGTGATTTATTATTTGAAATACCTGGCGTATTTATTGGGAGACTCCTCTCCACCTGTGGGTTTCCCAAAAGTGATTCTAAAGTTTCCCAGTTCCTCTGAAGTGCCTGTAACATGGCTCAGGTGTGTCCTATCCAATATATGAGCCTGCAGAGACCCCTGAGTATCTGCAGCCACGTAGAACATCAGCGAGATGACTGGAGCTTGAGGGGCAGTGCTCTGAAGAAATACACGATGATGATGATGATGTGAGTACAAGAAAGGATGGCAAACATCCCACAGAACTGCATTAAGTAACGCTTTAAGTATATAAATATGATAATATTAATAAGATAAAAAAAATTAACATTTAGTTGTGGATAAACCAGACATTCATGAAAATTTAAATATTTTGGCTGCCTGGAGACCAGATTACTAAACGACTAAACCCAGGAAAGCAGTGGAGTTGATACTAAAAATATAGGATATAAAGGATATAAACATAAATCACTATAGGAGTTCCTCAGGGCTCACCTCTTGGGCCACATTTGTTCTCTCTCTACATCACTGTTTCATCAGAATAAGTCATTTCTTTTCTTCTATCCCCTCTTCTAAGTCTTACAGTCAATTCCGAACTGCTTGGACTAACTAGATGGAGAGTAATCATCTGAAACTCCCCATGCTGGAGTGCAGTAAATACAGTTGAGAATCTCGGTAAGAGTTTCATTGACAATCAATACTTGGATACTGCCGATTACATAGCCTTCATAAACATAAATCCTTCCCCACCGTAGCATGACTTACACGCTGCTTGCCGGTGATTCTCCACGTCCAGTCTCCGCCATGTTCACCTCCCATTCGTTTCACGAAGGTTGTGGAGAGAATAAAATCATCGTCTTGGATCTGCTGCACGCCAAACTTGATGCCGTCATGCGTTAGCCAGCCGTATGAGCGCAACCCGTCCCCCTGCTCGCATGTGTGCCTCAGGTTAACGCCCTTAGCAGAGAACTGTTGCATCCACATTAAGCCTACGAAACCCCAAATGCACACACAAACATAATAATGTTAGGATGAAGAGGGAACCCGAGTGCGATGTGCACTGTGACAGTCGGGATTTTGCATTATTAATGAATTCGCACAGGTACATCAACACCTGATGTATTGGGTAAAAAAACTATACAAAACACCGTTTTACCTGTAACGACGGACCTAGGACTTCTCGTTTTCATGCCGAAATACACCTGCGACCGATACGAGCCCCAGAACCTCTCAGGAGACACGGCGGCGCTGGTGCTGTTGGCATCCAAGACCCGAGGTGAAAGATGGAGCGTGATCGGCCTCCTGGCCAACACCGAGCGCATGTACAGGGCATAAAAGAACCAGATGAGGCTGAAAATGCACAACCCAATGGAGATGTTGATGAGGATCTTACTAATATCGGTCTTTCCTTTCTTCTTTTCCTTTTCCCTCCGGACAAGCGCTGGCGGTTTCTCTTCTTTCTGAGAGTGAGGATCTCCATTGTCGGCCACGTTCCTCTTCCTCACCTTCCCCATGTTTGACTTGACCTTGCGAGAGACTGAGACATGGCATTCGTTTAAGACACAAAAATAAGGAATGCAATCATGGGTGAGTCTCAGTGCCCTGACACTCCTTCCGATGGCTCTAATTTTATTTCGGACAAAGTATTTCATGTTGCTCAGACACAAACGCTCTTATTTTTCTGAGATATTAACATGTAAAAGTCATACCTTTCACTAGGGCTGGTCAATTATGACAAAAAAGTATTTTGGTCAATATCAAGATCATAATTATTTTAAATGTTTTTTGCATTGATTTTGGAAACCTCATGCATTTAATAAATAAATGACAGAAAATATTGTCCTTTTAAGGTTGCATTTTCTTTAACTTTAAATATGAGTCAACGAAAATGCATACAAAAAAGTTAAGAGAGTGAGAGATAGTTTCAAGATCTCTAATAATTGAATAAAATCTTCAAATAGCACTCATTAATTGAAAGTTCTGAGCTACTGACCTCGACAGTACCACAAATACTACTACTAATAATAGTCATAAAAATATTAATAATATCAATTATAATAGAGAAACCTTTTTTGTCTGTGTGTATATAAGCTACAGGATCTGTTTTAGTACTGTTTTATTTCATTTTGTTTGGTCTGAGTGGGCAGGGTTCCTGCAACAACCGTGTGTTATGTGTGTGTTGCGGGTCTACTATACTTTTTGTCATTCTATACTCTTATACTACAGTGTTACAGTGTACAGGCTGAGGTGAGAATTAGAACTGTAATTAGGGGGTTATTACATGTAATCCAGTCACGACTTGGTACTGGACAGACCTCGTACATTCCTGTTCACACACAACAGCTCATCTCATGATAATGGAGCACATCAGAAGACCGTCCACATTGCACTTGACACACTTATACACTTTTTTTCTTACACTCCTTGTTTAAAAAAATAAATAAATAAATAAAAAACTTTCACAGGGTGGGTAAAAAGTAACTCTTTCCATTTTTAAGGAAAAATAAAGCAAATCTTGAAATTTTCAATGGAGGCACCGGCCACTTCTTGCGGGGCAGGTTTTTATCGTCTCCGGGAGTCGTGCTGCATTCCTCTCTTTCTTTCGCTGTATTTCACCTCTTTGCACGAGAACAATGCAATTCCACATTTTAAATCGTGCTGCAGTCGGCCATCTTTGTTAGTGTCCAATGTGCTGCCTCTCAGTGCCGATGCCTGAAATTCTACTCGCTATCGGTTATTTAGACACTGTCCTCATCACGGGTCCGGTGATACTACAAGTTATATATCCAGTAAATATTGTCTAGTTCATTTTCACCCACCTGCATCTTTAATTTATTTTTCAATTTATTCTTTTACATGTCACACTTTGGTTTAAAGATGTGGTTACTTGCAATTTAAATGTATAATGTATATTATTTAAATTCTTTAGCATACCTTCTATGGGAAATTATCATTCTAAACCTTCGGGTTATAACTATTTTAATTAGTGCAAGTTTAATTCCATTTTCAGTGGATTTTTTTGTTATTATTATTATTATTATTATTATTGGGTATGTTATATGTCATCTGGTGTATGGTTGTGTATCCGGCCAAATACAATGTAAATCTGATTTAAGCTATTGATCAGGCAGACCATTACAACCCCCCCCCACCACCACCCCTTCACCACCAATAATGTCAACTTTATTTGGAAAAATAATAATCTATCATTTTAAATAAACTTTTGTTATTCACAAACTACTCATTCCTTTAAAAGGACCAAAAGCTTATTTATTTTGTAAATACACATACACATTTATATGTCTATCATATAAAAAGCAAAGTTTGCTAAATACAATTTCATGCTCTTTTATGTCCGTAGTGTTCGTTACTTTTTATAATTCAAATCTTTCAACAATCTAAACTGTCACTGCGATGAAACATGGCCGATTCAGATTTTACTCAAAACAATGCAACGCTGCAAAAGTGTAATATTCTAAAATGCAAAAAAAAATTACGATATTGCAACGTGAATTTGACACGGTTACAGACACTACAGATTTTTTGCTTTTTAACATTTTTTTGTTTAAGCAATTAAGCAATTTAAGCAAAACATTTTTAGAAGCTTACACCAATTCTAGTATCAATACTCGAATGAAATATTAAAAAATAAATAAAGAAATATCAATCATTTGAATTTTAAATGATTATTGTTTAAAATGAGCCAGTACAACACAGAAAAGTGGGGCACACACAAAATCATCCTCCTAAAAACAGCTGAAATTAGCAACTTGAAATGTTTAGCTAAACAAATTAAGTCACTTTTGTGTTGTATAAACTTCAGATAGGAGCTTCTTTGGCCACACACATTTTCTGTATTATACGTATAACATAAAAATATATATATATTAATTCAAACAGTACCAACACTATGTGTTGGTCAATTGCATATTTGTAATTATTCTAGACTGTAATTATAATAATAATGCTGGTGGTTAATAGTTGCCATTATAACTACTATGATCATAATAATGAGTGTGATGATTATTATGATTGGTATATAGCAGCCAGTCTATAGTATATAGCGGAAATACAGAATGAATTAAAACTGTTAAATCGTTCAAGCGTCTTAGTTTAATTAAAAAAATGGATTAACCCAGATCCGGTTAAACGGTTTAATAACCCCGGTTTAAATTATGTTACCTTAAAGATCTGCGAGTGTCCGCTTCACCATAGCCACCTGATCACTTCCGGGAATGACGTGTCACCTGACGCGCTTATCTCTTTCCCGATTGGTCACCGGTTCTTCCTCTTCGCTCCTAAAGCCGCACACTCGAGATGGTGCTCGCATGCTTATGTCACTCTCCGCCCGGCAACGGCGGGTGATTTTCGGCATTTGGTTCATCGCGAAGGCGGTTTTAGGTGCGCGTTCGGGATAACAGCTGCTAGAAAACTCGAAACATGACTCACCCACGTCGCATTCTGGTGACGTCAGAGAAGCTTTCAAAATGGCGGCGTCGTCAGGAGGCAGTAGCACGCGCGTGCAGCCTGGCTGCCATATTAGTACACTCAAAACAAATGCTTGCTCTCAGGTGTTAGGAGAAATGTAATAAAATAAACTTCTGTGTGTTTTTTCTTTGTCTTAAAATACCATCTATCTATCTATTTATCTATCTATCTATCTATTTTGAGCCATCTGGATTATATCTTATTTTTTCTAAAGAAACTTAGAAAATAATTCACTGCCACCACACATGATGAAAATGTGTAAATACAGTAATGAAATGAAAAGACGAACAATATTAACTTGTTGTCATCTGTGAGTTTATTGCTCCTGAAAGAAACTAATATGTATCCTATTAGCGTGTTGATTTACCACGGTATGCGTAATGTAAGTGTTGGAAGTGTGTGTGCACCGCCTCGTTATAGACAGTGTTCATATTGTTCATGAAACACCTCCAAAGTCTCAAAACTCAACTTGACAAGCTTGTTGGTTGTGCAGCCGATCAGAGGCATTTAGCACGCAATTTTTGATAATGTAACCACTCCATAAAAGTGCTTTTCTGCACTCTTTACAGAATTGTTCATACTGACGCTGATCACCGGTCACTGCGAATCAAACTGAAAACCGGCCGATTCTTGTCACTGACCAAATCAACTGGTCCATCTATTATAAATGTAATATAGTTTTTAAATACATTGATTTTGCAGTCAGCGTGGTGATACAAGAATTACCACACCCAAGAATGGTGCTTCATAACTATTTTCCCCATATCTATGCTATCTATTATCTATCTATCTATCTATAACAGCATGAACACATTCATTCACACTTCTTGGTGTGGGATTTTCTAGGCTCCTAGGATACAAAGACATCTCCCTTTGGCCCTGTTAGAGAATGCGATCCCCCAGAAGTCCTTGTTGCGAGTACATCCATCAAATATGTACTCAAGTAAGCGTAGCTGTACTTCAAAATAATATTACTCAAGTAGAAGTAAAAAATAATCATCCAAAATATTACTCAAGTAAGAGTAAAAAAGTATTCTGTGAAAGACTACTCGAGTACTAAGTAACTTTTTCATCATAATGTCTGATGATTTTTTTTTTTAGAAATTATGTAAGCAGTTTGACAAAATGATGAAATAATGTACAAATTGCATTTTCAATTAATACAATAAATGAAATAAATGTAATAAAATAAATATTGTTACAAAATAGCAAATTAGAAAATAAGAAATAAGAACCTAATCTTCCTTTTTTCACAATATAAAGCTTTTGAAATAAATCCCTACTGTAGGTAACATATGTATGTTTGAACAGTGTAACTATTTCCTGTGTAAGATTTACTGTATATTTAGTTGCCCTGCAAATGGCTCAGCAGATAGAAAATAATATTAGAACACGTGTACAAGAGTCTGACTTCATCATAAACTGTGTCCAGCAGAACAAATGTAAGAAACTGATATATTTTTTAGCCTCTAGTTTACTTGCTAATTATATATGTTAAGATTGCAACATTAAATAAAGCAGCTAAACTAACCGCGACATGTTTACTTCACTGTCTACCACTGCTGAAGACAAAACCCCTCCCCCTTCCACCTTCTGTGTGGTCATGTGACTCCATGTGGTTATTGTTATTGCGGCTGATTGGTCAAACGGAGTCATGTGATTATCGTTGCTACATCTGATTGGTGAAACACAGTCACATGGTAGATCCTCCGTCTGTATTTCTCTGGCAAAAACAAAGAACATCTAAAGTGTCGAATAAAAAGAAAAGTAACGAGTAGCTTTTCTTCTTCACAAATATACTATATTTTATATATAAAGTAAAAGTAAAAAGTATGGTGCGGTAAAACTACTTATACATTTTTTTTTTCAAAAAGTTACTCAAGTAAATGCAACGGAGTAAATGTAACTCGCTACTACCCACCTCTGCGAATCAATGTGGTCTTCAGCTGTTGAAGCGCCGTCAACCTCAAACCCATAGATTTTGTGAGATGTCTGAGACTACACAACCACGGTCTAATTAGAAATGAACAGTGAAGCTTGTGCGATATATATGATTTTATTCTGGAACCTGTAAGTCCGGTCTTTCTCCTTCAAGATGTCTGAACAAGTTGGATCCTCCTGCACAACTCACAACTCATTATCATTGGATTTTTTTAATTTATTTTATCATTAATTAAATATAATTGTGCAGTATTTACTCGTAATAGTTAGCAGGGGATGAAATTCCAGCTTCAAATAATACGCATCACTGTGGTTGTGTACCACAGTGAAATGCAGAAACATAGTTCAGTAAAAGTATACGTGTTTGTCGTAATTGCTATTATAATGTTGTTTTGCCACAGTAAAAAAACAACATTTTAACTGCCACAGTAATTACAGGGCAGGGTGTATCCGTCGTCCGATGGCCCGGTTGGCACTAGATGGATCCTTTAACCTTCACCTTTCAAGAACAGTAAATTATTTACCTACTTACTTCCTCCCACCTCTGCTTATGATATTTACTCATGTTCTCACTGACATGTACAGTAATTTCTACTTATTTACCGATCTTTCCTAGTTCAGTTCCACCACTGATAGGCAGCATTTCTATCAGCGACACGTCATTCAATCGTACTACACACTTTTACACGTCTCTAACATACAGTATATACGTATATATATATACGTGAGAGTGAGAGAGCTAGAAAGAGAGAAAACAAATATATGTACGTTGTAATATATGTAGTTTGTTGTGTCTGGACAGTTACAATAAATGTCTTTAATACTTCCTAACAAGTTGGGATCTATTGTAATAATAAAATAAAATAATTTCATTGTGCCAGAATGTATATGTGATAAAGGTTCCTCCTATTTTATTTTCTCCTTGAAGTGCTTTCTTAGAACCTTCCTTGAAGAATTTTTCATGTTAAAACTGAGGGAGAGAGAAATCAAACAGATAAGACGCAAGCCAACATTTGTTTATGTGCAAGTGAGAACTGGCACTGAGGAGGTAATGGGATTAAACCATTGCAATTACAGAGTTCAACAAAGCATAGCTCTTTTCTGATGAATTGTCATCATCCGACGTCTCGGGGGAAAGAGTTCTAAAAAATAATTACCAGAAGTAATAAGCGCGGGCTTTGTGCCCACATAATCACATAGTTATAATTAGTTCATTATTTTCTACAAATGAGCAAAGCCAAGGTAGGGTTTTTATTTTCTTATCATTTTTTTTGACTCTCCATCTGTGCTTGATTAAGGGGGAAAAAAGAAATACACACCAAATCGTTAAGATTTGCATGAAATACAATAGCAGGAGTCTATTGTGGAGATTTCAGAGATTTCAGTCAGACAGCAGATGGAGCCAGAACACAGACGATGCCTGGGAAGATCCAGGAGTTCCCTGTTTTTATTTATTTATTTATTTTTAAATAAATGTTCCCTACAGTATATCACAGATTATTTTTAATTTAATATAAATTCATTTGCATGTATATAGGACTTTTAACACATTTTGCACCACAGATAAGTGGAACTGAACTTCCTGTAGATTCCTGTAGACTCAAACCACACAGCGGTGAGAGTGGTGGAGGGAACCGCGAGAGCAACCAGACTCAGAACCTGTCTTCTTCCTCTACTTTATTGGGATTTTAATTACTGTCATTCTAATCATAAAAAGAACAAAGAGAATACATGTAACATTAGGTAATGAACATCGCTCTACCCTGATTTATTGGCCCAAAAACATTTCAAACGGTTCCAGCGATGTGAGAAATGATTCTTAAATGATTTGAGTTATTTGATTCAGTGGATTTTAAAGATTTTTTTAATGAATCTTTTGCTCTTAATCTAATCTTGAATCTATTCCATCCATCCATTTAGGAATCTCTGGAGTCCAACTAGGGACACTGGAGGCCAATGGTGACCATTGTACTTTTTCCCATTTTTACAACCATTACCTCATTACCTCCAGTCAACATTCACACGTGCATTCACACACAACGGGCAATTTGGGAACCACAGTTAGACTAATCTGCATTTCTCTGGGCTAGGGAAGAAAACTTGAGTATGTAGAGGAAACCCACCAAGCACGGGGAGAACATGCAAACTCCATGCACACAGACCCCGAGGCGGGGTTCAAACCCAGAACCTGGAGGTGCAAGGTGACAGTGATAACCCCTACGCCACCAAACATTTTTTATATATTTTTATATCTGAAATAGAAATTAAAAAACATAAACAAATTAGTTTATTTTAATCTAAAAGTTTTTTATTTTTATTTTTTTCCCACAGTGCCTTTTCTTTAAACACAAACATGATCTTATAATAGTTTTCAAGTTTATTTATTTAGTTTTTTATTTATTAACTTCATCATAAACGGTTCATAAAAGCTCAAAAGTATTTATTAGACATTTCTTTAGTTAATTGATATTAATATAAGATCAAATAAATAAACACATAAAAAAATTATTACATCAATGAATATGTGCTAGTGTCGAATAACCTTACAATACGAGTACATATTAAAATAAAATAACTCTACAGTTCTTTATGGACTTTAAGGAATCCCTAATTGGATCAATACCAAAAAGAAAAAGAAAACGTAGAACGTAGAACCATGAAGCTGTGTGTTTCCATGCCAGACGTCCTGTCTCGGTGTGGTCGGTTCCTGAGATGAGACCTGTAAAGCCCTGACTTTACTTTACTTGTTTACAAATTTATTATAAATATTGTATATATTAGTTGAAGGTCACAGTGTAAGGGTGAAGGTGTGTCTAAGCAGTGTGTAAGGTGTGTGCTGCATGTGAATCAGCATCCCATCCACTGCTTCATGTCCAGCGTTCCCAGTATAGGACTTGAGATCTGTTGTACCTCTGAGCTGGATGAAGTGCTTCCCTGAGATAAAGAAATGGATTTTCTGTACATCCAGAGACGTCCTTTTGGACTTTGTCCAGCTCTCCAGACTGTAATACTGACTGGGTGTGTATTGTAAATGTGTTTCCTCCACCTACACACTCTGAAAATACATCTCATATGTTTAAAGGGGAAAAAATCCAGACACATTGATTAATTAGCTTACTTGCTTACTTGTTTTTTATTATAATAAAAAAATACATTTATGTAATATAACAACAATTTGAAACACATTTGTTATTTACTTTCTGTCACTCATTCTCTATAGAGCTTATCCTGTACAGGGTCACAAGGCGGGGTACACCCTGGGTCGGGTGCCAATCCATCACATCGAAACACCAATTTGAGTACTCTGCATGCCTCTGGATTGTGGGAGGAAACCGGAATAACCCGGAGGAAACCCACCAAGCACGGGGAGAAGATGCAAACTCTACATACAGACCATGAGGAAGGACTCAAACCTTTGGCACTGGAGGTCAAGTGCAATTTAACTACAGTTATCATGAAGAAGGGAAAAGCAAAAATAACAAATTTGAAACTTAAAGAAGAAAAATTAATTTAAAAAATGTATATAGAGGAAAAAGGCAAAACGGAGAAATGCAAAAGAAATAAAGAAAGGATAAAAAGAAGAGTAAGAAAAATGGAATGAAGAAAAAGAAATGTAAAAAGAAAGCCCAAAAGAAAGAAAAAAAGAAAAAATGGAAGAAAAATGACGCAGTGAAGGAAAGAAATGACACAATGCAAGAAGCATATTAAAGAAAGAAAGAAAGAAAGAAAGAAAGAAAGAAAGAAAGAAAGAAAGGGGAAAAAGAAAGGTAAAAAGGTAAAAAAAGAAAAATGATAAAATAAATAAAAAAAAGAAAGAAAGAAAACATGAAGAAGGAAAAGGAAAGAAATAAATAAATGACTAAATAAAAAGTGTAAAAAAAACAAAAAAGAGAAAGAAGGGCAAAAAATAAAGAATGATGAAAAAAATTGAAAATCAAAAAAATTAAAAAGAAATTCAAAATGAAAGAAAACTATAAAAAAATAAGAAAGAAAGAAATAATACAAAAAATAAAAATGGAAGAAAGAAAAAGAGGAAGTAATAAAAGCAAAGAAAAAAAGAAAGAATATAAGAGAAAGAAAAGAAAGCTGAGGCAGTGCAGTTGGTTAATTGCGATTCTCTGCTGCTCTCAGCTGGTGCTGCAGCTCTTCTCCACTGACTCATCTCTCCTTCCTTCTTTCTCCTCTGAGAGCGTGAGATGAAGCCCTGAGAGTCTGTATATCAGGATTAAGATAACGTTGTTTGTTACATATACCTTCACATCACAGTGAAATTATTATTATTATTATTATTATTATTATTATTATTATTATTATTTGATTTTTCCACATATCCTATATAGGTGGAATCTACGGTCTGAGGACAGGATACAGAACCCCTGGAGCAGATGGGGCTCAGCAATGGCAGGTTGGCGGTACTGGGGTTTGAACCCTCAACCTTCCAAATCAGTAACCCTGAACTTTAAGCGTTTGAGACAACACCCTCATCTCTACTTAAACCCTCGCTCGGTCTCTGTATCTCTCTTTCCTGCAGTCATGTTTGATCAGGAGGAAACTCCTTCACCTTCACCTTCACCATCTCTGCCTCTTGCCTGATCCTGATGAACTCCTCTCAAGCAATAGCAGCATCTTTTCTAACCAGCCCAGCTCCCCTTCAGCTGGAGAATCTTACCTTTAATAATGTTAAAAAAAAATTTTTTATAATAACTTTGCAGATGTCTGTGTAGTGCGCAGTGGATTTCATTCTATTCAGCAGTATTTAAAGTCCATTAGCAGTAAATTAAATAGCAAGAAGGAAGAAGTGTGTTCATAATCATCCGATAGTGAATAGTGTGTGTGTGTGTATGTGTATGTGTATGTGTGTGTGTGTGTGTGTGTGTGCATGTACACGGAGCTGCCCAAGGTGCTGCAGCGCTGCTGAGGCCCCGCCCACTCCAGATCCATGTCACGTGACCCTCTTTCAGCCTCAGCCAGGCAGTGAGAGCAGAGCGACCAGGCTGAGCATCTCCTCCTCCTTCTCCTCCTTCTCTCTCTCTCTCTCTCTCTCTCTCTCTCTACCTCTCATTCTCTTCTCTCTCTCCTCACAAATCACAGCGGATTCTCGCCGTCACAACTTGCACAGCATCTGAGGTAATCATATTCATTCTCAAACCACATAAAAAAAAAAAAATATATATATATATATATATATATATATATATATATATATAAATTGCTTATTGATCTCTATTTATATTTGTAAATCTGAGGCAGGATGTGTTGATGCAGCGCTGCGTGCCAGAGATCTAAACACTGTAACTGCGTAATGACCGACTTACTGCCATCCTTCCTTTTGTTTCCTGTTTAATCTGAGATGGAAGATGCTCTCTCTCTCTCTCTCTCTCTCTCTCTCTCTCTCTCTGCATGTGTGTGTGTGTGTGTGTGCGTGTGTGTGTGCATGTGTATAAAAACGTCTGATTAATGTGCATTCATAAATCGAACAGCAAGAAAAAGGAGTTGCGTTATCTGTGCATAAGTTGGTCTAATATATCCCAAGTTAAGGATCGAGTGCATCCTTGAGGTGTGACATTTGTGTATTTCCTGCATGGGTTCCGCAACAGGGTGTCCGTTCTGCATAGAATCTGCTGTTCTGTTCTCACACGCAGAGAACCGTGACCATTTCAGACCAAGGTTGTTTTAAAAAGGGCAGAAAAAGTGCACAGGTAGCATCCATGTGTGTTGTGCACATGTGTGTGTGTATCTGTGTGTGTGTGTGTATGCACTCGTGAGTGTGGGTGTGTGTGGGTGTGTGTGTGTGTGAGGACTCAGCTCTCATCCTACGTCTAACACCGTGTGGTCGATCTATTGATGATGCTCCGACGACTCTTCGTGACAAAAATGAAAGAACGTTCATTCTGCGATTGTAATGCGTACAACAAAACGTCTCACTGCGTTTCCTAAAGGATGTACAAAGGACAGTTCTGAAAGGTGAAGTCTCAAAAATGAATCTAGAACCGTTAAAGGTTCCTTCATGCTTCCACCTCAAACCAGGTTCCACATAGAACCTCTTATTTCACAGGTAAGAACCGTCACTGCCCAAGGATGCGTTAAGAGAACCTGTAAAGAACCCATTTACTATTTATTCATGAGACGTTGAACATCTTTGTACTTGGTGCTCTTTAAAAAAAAAAAAAAGGAAAGAAAAAAAAATTCTTTAAGGGTCCATTAGAACATTAACAGAATTCAGGAACTCTGTTCCACATAGGCCCGTAACCCAATTTTGGATAAGCGGTTGAAGATGGATGGATGGAAGGATGTTCCAAATAGAACCTCTAATGTCTGGGTTCCTAGAGAAGGAAAGAGGGACAAACAAATAATCCTTAAAGTTTGCAAATCGTCTGACAACCTACATTGGGTTTTAGAGTGAGGGTTCTAGAGGGAACAGTATCTATCTATCTATCTATCTATCTATCTATCTATCTATCTATCTATCTATCCTATCCATGATAGATAATAGTAACTTTCAATAAATGTCATGTTATTGGAAAAAAATTATGAATCTTCCTTTCTTTCCTTCCTACTTTCTTTCTCTACATTATATTTCCTTTCTTTACTATTTTCTCTTCTGGTCCTCTCTTCTTTCTTTCTTCATTTTCCTTGTTTCTTTCTTTCTTCCTTTACATTTTTGTTCCCTCTAATCCTCGCATCTTTCTTTGTTTCTTTCTTCATTGTTTTTTTTACTTCCTTCTTCTGTATATTTTCATTTCCATTCATTTGGGTTCTTTGTTACTTTCTCACTTTAATTTTTTTGTCTGTTACCTCCATTTTTTCCTCTATCCCGCCGTCCTTCCTTCCTTCCCTGTCTCTTCTCTTCAGGCTCGGCATTATGAGAAATGATGACAGTCTTGCTGTACGACTCGACAGCATGGGCGTCTCACACATCCCCACGTGTGTTTAATCTGACCTGATAAGCCTGAGCGTAGCATTTAGCATGTTGCACGGAGGTGTGTATGTTTGCTGCTAACTATGAGGATTGTGGATCATAAAGAGCAAGAGACAAGAGCAGGAGAGCACTGAGAGCACCGAGAGCGCTGCTGATTCATTACAGGACTCACCTTGGAGCCTTGGCTAATGCAGAGTAAAGAATGTTCTCTTTAGGAGGTTCTAATCCCTCCTACTGTGTAGGATTCATGGCCAGGATGCCAGTTCTGCCCTTCAGCAGCAGGCCCGAGGTTGTTGGTGTTCATCTGGTAACAGGTCTCCACTAAGCTGTGGGATTCACTCTGAGAACAGTTTTTTTTTTTTTTTAGATTCTTAGAACCCATAAGCCTCACCTCATCATGGTGCTGCAACTGTGTCCCGGTACGCGTCTGATCTGGATCGGACTCTTTCTGTGCACCCTGGTGGACGCCAGCGCCAGTCTGAAGTTCTCCGGCGCTGACGGCCAGTGGATGGCCTTCCCCATGTGGAATGCCTGCTGCGATAGTGAGATGAGCTTCAATATGAAAACCAGAAGCTCCCGTGGACTCCTGGTGTACTTCGACGACGAGGGCTTCTGCGATTTCCTCGAGCTGCTCATGAACAACGGCAAGCTCAGTCTCCGCTTCTCGATCTTCTGCGCCGAGCCGGTTGCCGTGCTCTCAGATGTACTGGTCAACGACAGCCAGTGGCACACCGTCACGGTAAAGAGGAACTTCCAGAACACCACACTCATCGTGGACAACGAGGTCAAGTGGGTGGAGGTGAAGTCCAAGCGACGGGACATGACCGTGTTTAGTCACTTGTTCTTAGGAGGGATACCTCCAGAGCTACGGTCCATGGCGCTACGGCTGACGTCGAACGAAGTGAAGGAGCAAGTTCCCTTTGAAGGCTGGATAACAGACTTGAAAGTTAATGACTCTGCGCCTGTTATTCTGAACAGTGCAGGAGTGGACAGTGATGCATGCGACGATGAGAACATTTGCTTCAATGGAGGAGTTTGCAACATCATCGACAACGAACCCATATGCAACTGCTCAGAGACGGGATTTCAGGGAAAGGACTGCACCGAAGGTAAGAGACCCAGACCTGGTTCTTCTGGTTCTTGTTTGGACAGAAAATTAGAATATGCTAATTGTCAATAATAATTTTACTCTTAAAACCTTGAAAATTAAACTAGCGTTAGCCGATTTTACAAAACCTTTAAAAACTGAATGTGTAATGTTATTTTGCAGCACTACCCGGCAAAGCTAGCTGGCTACCTGAACGCAGCATTGTGCTAATTCCCCCAGCTACATAGCTAGTTTTAGCTAGTTTCACTTCTCAAGTGGTAGCCAATTAAGTTCATCCTGGTTGTAAGCCAGGTTGTAAGTTTGCTAGTATGTACAGAATGTATGTTAATGCTGTGAAAAGTAGGATGAAAAGGAGTCTATAAAGCGGTTTATTATTATATTCTTGAAAATCATTCAATTCTATATGATACATTTTACAGAAAACAATTGAAAACTAGTTTGTTCCGTACTAGATTTGAAATCAAACTTCTCGCTTTTTTCTAGCAGGGTGAATTAGCATAGCTCTAGTAACTATGTTGCTTAGCTTGTTAGACAGGCTAAATATGTGTTATGTGTGTAAATAAATAATCGATTGTATATAACACTGACCGTACCATTTGCTGTTTTAATAAAGTAAACAAGGGTGAAACTCACGACCACTAATGATTAGCTGGTTAGCTTGTTGTCCACAAAACATGCATTCAAGAATGTGTCCATTTAAAAAAAAAAAATATTTTCACTCCATAGCTTGCAAAGCTCAAACACTTGCAGTTAAGCTGAATGCAGCATAGCATTCGGCTAAGTCTTGTATTGTGTAAACCAAGGTCCAAGGTCACTAGCAAGCTGTTTAAGTACCGCGGTAAAGTGAGATCAGTGGTGGCTGAGTCTATTATGACTGAGTTATTGATTGGAAGGTCAGCGGTTCGAGCCCCTGCTCAGTCAGGGTGCCGCTGTTGGGCCCTTGAGCAAGGCCCTTAACCCTGTCTGCTCCAAGAGTGCCATATCATAGCTGACCCAGTGCGCTGACCCAAACTATGCTAGGACATGTGAAGAGAGAATTTGAATGTGCAGTACTGTATATGTGACAAATAAATGCTTAACTTAACTTGCTAGCATACTATCTAGCATTAGGCTAGCTCTAGCATTGTGTGTACCAGAAGGTTACCTTGCTAGCATGAATTCATACCAATCATAATATATACTGTATAATTTACTTTTATGTAATTGTATTTCTTCTCTATATTCGAGTCAGTACTATGTGGTCGCAATTTTTTCTAACTCTGTTTGTTGTTCTGGAGGTGTTCTGGAGGACCCCACACATTTCAAGCCATGTGTAATCTAAATCAATAATCAGTTGTCATGACTGTGACCTTTGAAACATTGCATCATGACCTTTTTAGCAGTTCCTGGAAGACCTCGTTAGCTAAAAATGATCTGTGAGACATCCCCTAAGGTTTTTTGCACTTAGGGTCACGTGGGATTTGGTGGCCTATGACGTTATCTCTGTGTAAGAAGAGGAAAAGTGTTGAGGTTTTCCTAATAGATGGATGTGTGATGGTGGAGGTGGTACAGTATGGTGTAGGGAATAAAATACTGGATGTTATGCTGTTATATGAAAGTAATCAGTGGTTGAGTGATCAAACAGAGTCACTAGCCTCTTACACAAAGAAATTGTATTAGAAAGGCGTTAACAAGACCCTCAATACTGTGCTGTCCTTTGCGTTTTTAAATTTACACAGAAACCACAAATTTTGGATCAAGTAGTGCGTTGCTTTCTGCTACCGAAGGGGGTGTGGATTTTCCGATAACAGTGTCTTTGTCTAGCGTGATGTGTATCACATGTGTTAGAAATACTATGCATACCGTTGCTTTCAAAACAATAAGTGTGGGTGAATTGAGTGTTAAGGAGCTAACTATTAATATTTACATCACTCACCAGAATGCAGCACTCTTCTCCGTCACCCCCATTCATCGCCATTTCTCGTTGAACAGCCGTTTAACTGAGCTGCTTTTAAGACGGACCTTTTAAAGCTTGGTCAACCTAACCAATCATAGACAAAGCTGATTTCTTATAACCAATCATAACGCAAAAGATGGGGTTTGTCTGAAAATGATAATGGGATCTTAGTGGATCTCTTAACCCTGGATGCTATCCTAACACTTATTGTAAATATTTAAAATCCAGTCCAAAAATAGACGCCTGGCCCTGCTGATCAGACTCAATCTTAGCTGATCCTTCAGTTCGGTCCATCTGTGGTCTGATCTACTTTATATAATACTAGCCGAAGTACCCAGTGTTGCCCGGGCTTTTCCGGGCTATTTCCTTGTGTTTTTCATATTTTTATTCCTATTTTAATTTTAGAAAAGGGCTTCAAGGGCTGTGGTTAAAATTCCTACTGAAGTATTTGATGATATACTATATTCTTAGTTTGGCCAACTGTTGCAAAAATTAAACAAATTCTTTGGGGAACCCACCCTTGAGCATGCTACATAAAATTGCCCATGAGAAAAACAGGGAGACCTCAGATTAATTAAAGTCTGTCAATTAAAAACATAACACTTGGATCTTGCAATCAGAACGCACAGTTCAACACTCACTGAAAAACTGATCATGTCCCCACCGTAGCTCTGGGAGGTGTTTTTATTTCGCTCCTACCTCCTCCGCTTCTCCCAGAATATTCACAAAGTTTCCTCGTCTGCCATCTTTAAAATGAGGGGTGATATTCAAAATGCATGCTGCAATATGTTGTGTGGGCCTTGAAAATGCAATCTATTATGCAGTGAAAGATTTCTCGTCCGCCATCTTGAAAATGAGTGGGTAGTATGGAGTGAAATCAATATTTTCTTGAAAATGAGTGAATATTAGGGGATTAAACTATAGCAGTATTTTGACCAGTGGAATGACTAATATATATGCCCTGTTTGGCCTAGATCCCTCAAAACATGTAACAGCCTATAAGGAACATACATACATACATACATACATAGCCACGTTGACTTAGATATATATAGAGATATGTGGTCTGATCTACTCTATATAGGATATCTCTTTGTCTGATCTGATCCATATAAGATACCTGATCTGATCTACTTTATATATCTGTGGCATGATCTCGTATATGTACTGTAAAATATCAGTGGTCTGATCTACTCTTTATAATATAGCTGTGGTCTGATCTACACTATATAAGTTACATGTTGTCTGATCTACTGTATGTAAGATATAAATGGTCTGATCTGCTATGTATAAGGTATCAGTGGTCTTATCTACTCTATATATTAGTGGTCTATATAGGAAATCTGTGGTCTGATCTATTCTGTATAAGATTTAAGTGACCTGATCTACTCTATAGAGGATGTCATTGGTCTGATCTACTCCATGTAAGATATCTTTGGCCTGATAGGATCTGTCATCTCAACTACTATATTTAAGATGTCTGTGGTTCAATCTACAGTCTTATGCAAAAGTTTAGGCACCCCTTGATAAATAACAGATTTTGGTGATTTTTTTTATTGAAAAGATGTTAACACAGTCTCTCTTAGAAATGGAAAAAATGCACAATATTTCCAGCAAACATTGATGCATAGTTCCTTTTTATGTCATAAATTGAACAAATATAATAAATAAAACCATTATTGTGGCACTGTGGAAAAGTTTGGCCACCCTACATAATCAGTACTTAGTAACACCTCCTCTGGCAGATATCACAGCTTACAAATGCTTTTTATAGCCTCTAAAAGTATTTCAGTTCTTGTACTTGGGATTTTCTCCCATTCTTCCTTGCAAAAGGCTTCTAGTTCTGTAATATTCTTTGGTTGAATGCACAGCTCTTTTAAGATCTACCCACAAATTTTCAATGATGTTTAAATCAGGGGACTGTGATGGCCGTTCCAAAACCTTCAGCTTGCGTCTCTTGAGGTTTTCCATAGTGGATTTCGAGGTATGTTTAGGATCATTGTCCTGTTGTAGAAGCCATCCTCTTTTCAGCTTGGTACAGATGGTGTGATGTTTACTTCAAGAATTTGCTGGTATTTAGTGGAATCCATTCTTCCCTCCACCCGTGCAATGTTCCCTGTGCCACTGGCTGCAGCACAAACCCACAGCATGATAGATCCTCCACCATGATTATTAGTTGGCAAGGTGTTCTTTTCATGAAATGCTGCTTCTTCTTTTATCAAAACATGCCTTTGCTGATTGTGGCCAAAGAGTCTATTTTAACTTCATCAGTCCACAGCACTTGTTTCCAAAATGCATCAGGTTTCTGTAGATGTTCTGTTGCATACTTCTGACTTTGGATTTTATGATGGTGACGCAGGTGAGGTTTTCTTCTGCTGACTCTTCCATGAAGGTCTTGTGGAACGGTGCACCACCACTCCTGAGCCTGCTAAATCTTCCTGCAGGTTTTTTTTTTGCAGTCAAATGGGGGTTTTGATTTGTCTTTCTGACCAGCATATGAGCAGTTCTCTCCCAGAGTTTTCTTGGTCTTCCAGATCTCATCTTGACCTCCATTTGTAAAGCTTTGAAATTGGCATTTACTAATGACAGCTGTTGCCAGGCATCAGATCTAACGAGCTGATTAAGGTCTGAAACCTTGTAAAAAGAATCTGAGATTCTGGAACCCTTAGGGTGCCCAAACTTTTGCACAGTGCCATAATAATGTTTTTATTTTGGTTCAGTTTATGGCATAAGAAGTAACCATGCACCAATATTTGCTGAAAATACCGTGCATTTTTTCCATTTCCAAGAGAGACCATGTTAACATCTTTAATTAAAAAATCACCTAAATCTATAATTTAATCAAGGGGTGCCTAAACTTTTGCATAAGACTGTACTTTAAAAAAATATCTGCACTCTGATCTACTCTATATAAGGTATATGTAGTCTGACCTACTGTGAATAAAATACCTTTTACATCTACAGTACTCCAAATAATAGAGCTGTGGTCTCTGGTCGTTTAATACAGAATGGTTGAACTGGCGACTCCTTCCAAAAATGCTATACAGAAAACTTTACCCTATCAAACAAAATGTTTT
>JAAGKR010004574.1:9845-59579 GCA_011419295.1 Clarias macrocephalus
TTTTTTTTCCCACCAAAAAAGCTCTGACCCATCAAGGCATGAACTATCTGATGGTGTGCTGTGGTGTGTGGAGATCCTTTAACATGCAAGGTGAGGCCTCCATGGTTTGGATATCTCACTGATGCTCTATTTGGTTGCTCTATTTAAGTCAACAGTTTGACCTTTTGTGTTCCTCAAACCATTCCTGAACAATTTTTGCAGTGAGGCAGAATGCATTGTATTCTTAAAAGAGGCTACGGCCTCTGGTTAATACCATTACCATGTTTAATTTCAGTAGACTGTACATCTAAGTAACACACACTTGAATATCAGTACCCAAGGTGGCTCAGCAAAACACTGCTCTGAGCATAACACTGTCTCTCCTGACTTGCCTTTAACCCATAGTGCACCATTGGGACATCTCCTCCACTGGTAAGTGACACACCAGCATCTGGTCATCCAATATAAAAGGAGACATGATCCATCAGACAAGCCCACCTTCTTCCATTGTTCCACTTGTTCCATTGGTCCAGTTGTGATGCTCACACACACAATGGGCGTGTGCGACAATGTCCATCTCGCTGGTTCACTGGTTGTCCTTCCTTGGTCAGTAGATCCTTGGCCCACATTTGGTCAGTGATAATGCATACTGCTCACTGAGAACCCCACACAAGACCTATTATTTCAGTGATGCTCTGACCCAAGGATCTAGCCATCACAGTCTGACCCTTTTTAAAGTCACTCAAATCCTTATGCCTGATAATAACAATAGCTAATACAAGTAATATGTTCTGTAATAAATGAAAATTGTTCATTTAGCTGCAGTATTATGCTTGAAGGGAAACACTTCACTTTGGTATCAGTAGCTCAACAGGCTGCCGTACAACACTTCATTGTTAATTATTTTTCAATAACAGCACGGTTTTAGTGATATAGTTAATATTATTAATTTTAAATAAAGATGTGCTAATTAAAACCATGTTATTATTAGTTATATATGCGACCGTGCTATATGGAAACATATGCTTCTCCATGACTGTGTTTTTTAGCTGGCACTCTTTTTTGTTTTTGTAATTTTTCCATTCTCCTAAGCCAGCATTTTGGGAAAGCACTTAAAATTTGGGAAAAACTTAATGGAAAAATATCTATAGTCACGCTATATGAAGGCTTTAACGGTTTTCTCAAAAGTCATGCCGGCAGCAGTAGGTCATTCTGGGACTGATGCTGTGAAAGTAACACTCCAGAAAAGTTGCAGTAAAAACGGCCATGTCCAGATGCACGACTCCCTGTGTGTGCAGTTCAGTGAGCGGCATCAGGCCCAGCTGCAGTCCAGCGCTGCCGTGGCCAACAAATTGGATGTGGTTAATGGTGTATACTGTAACATTGCTCTCATGTTGTCTGTGCATGTGCAAAGTGTGAACATTAAATTAACAAAAGCTGCATTAGATTTATCAGATGATTTTTGCTTTTCATCAGATGCGAAATTCACTAACACTACACTTTCCATGAGCAGAGCATCGCATGGCAATGTAATAAAATATGCATCAGTGCCAAGTCTGGAATTGACCAGTGCGCTGCACTTTAAAGCACATACAGTATAATTCATTCACCACTGTATCACATGTGAAAACATAACCATATGGATGGACACCTCCATCAAATTCCATCTGTGTTTAGGTTAAGCTTTTGGACTTCCAAGCTTCATTTCAAAAACTTTTTCAGCAACACACCTTTTATTAAAAGATAGCTACAGAACACTGTGTGCATCTGTTCTGGGATCAGGGTTGTATGTTCGTATCTTGATGATAGGACATGAAAGATGGCTTGCGTCATAAAGATCAGAAGGCAATCAAATCTCTGATGTCTGATGTGCGATATAGTATTATGATCAAACTGCTTTGGACCTTCATGACATAAGATGACAGATGAATGGATTCATACGTGGACTGTTAGTAAAAACAAAGCTAAAGCCTGCAGTTGACCCATGATGACAAGTGAGGGCTTTACTTTTCTTCCTTTCTTTCTTTCTTTCTTTCTTTCTTTCTTTCTTTCTTTCATGTAAAGACAGTGCTTGAAGTTGGAATATGTGCATTCACGCCTCTTTGGATCATGTTAGCGCACGTGTTAAGTACTTTTGAACCTCTGCAGGAGGCATTAAATAACCAAAGTTGGACTCTCAAAGTTGGCTGTAGATAATCACCATAATTACATCACATGTGTATAATAGTGCATAATTACATAACATACAAACTATAAAGCACAAGATAATAAACAGCTCATATATTCAGAAGTATTCATGTGCATAATATAACATATGCATGATTTTCAGTCAGTGAAGCTGTTTGTTTCTTGCATTCATGTGCTTTTGATATATTGGTGTTTTATGAATTTAGTGCTTTAAATACAGTATTTGCACTCAGTCTCATTCTGAGGCAATACTATCTCTATCTCCATAACTTAATTTAGGTCAATTTACACTGGCAGTGTTTCTGAATATTTTTAGATATGTGTGAACAGCATGTCACACTCGTGTATTATAATATACCATGCAGTTTCTACAGTATGCTTTAGAATTTAGAGGCTGAGTGGTTAGCACTGTCGACCTTGCACCCCCAGGGTCCGGGTTCAATACTTGCCTCAGGTCTATTTGCATGTTCTCCTCGTGCTTGGTGGGTTTCCTCCGGGTTCTCCAGTTTCCAAAGACATGCAGGTTAGACTAATTGGCGTTCCAGAATTTCCTGTAGTATGTGAATGAGCAGGTGTATCTCTGAGCCCGGCGATGAACTGGCACTCCGTCCAGGGTGTACCTTGCCATCAGGGATAGGTTCCAGGCCCATGCAGGATAAAGCAATATAGACTATAGACTATGAGAGGTGTAACTATTTCCAGCTCATAGATATAAAATTCCTCCATGCAAAAAATACACCCTTGTCATGGACTTCCTACTCAGAAGGTCAGGAAGGTCCTCAACCTTAAGTACACCATATGACATCATGGCAGCATTGCTGTGATTTGAGTTATGCAATTTTTTTATTTATTTATGAAGTTTGTTCCTGACAAGTGCATCAGAAAAAAATCGAAATCTTATTTTCAGAGAAATTAACTGAGGATTCTGTGATGTAGTAAGAAAGAGGGAACCTCTGTCTCATATTGACAACAGGATTTCTCCACTACCACGAACGGTAGCGGTTTTATAGCTTTAATATAATGTTTCAGATTAAATCTTTCTCAATTCTGTTTTTATCAACCACTTTTTGCCAAAATAAAAAATTTTAAATTGAAAACATTCCTCTTCTGTTGGCCATAGCGGAAAACTAACCTGTGAAACCTAATATCTTATTTTGTAATAAGGGTCACATTATACGCGCTTCTATAATACATCTCCCTAAACTCCCTATTCATTCATTCATTTATTCATTTATTCTCTATCCACTTTATCTTGCTCAGTGGATCCGGAGTCTATCCCAAAAAATTCTAGGTGCAAGAATGCACATGAGATGGGATGCCAGTCCATCACAGGCGACACCACACCTTGAAGTAATTAGGGATTCTAATAGTGTAGCAGCAACACTATGCACTATAGTAGCCATAAATTCATCAAATCATATTTATGCAAAATCTAAGAATAATGTAAGGACTAATGTTCAAGTAAAGTGTTTACAAATGGTTAAGTTGACCAACCTAATCTCAAATCACTACAATACCACATGGTCTTAACCCAGTTTGCAGCACCCGGCAGTGATAATAAGGCATTACCACTTTTTATTAATCAAGCCCTCTTTTAATGGTATATACCCCATTTTATTTACAGTTAAATTAAATGAACTTTTTTTTTCATATTAATCAATTATTTGATTTTTGGAAATAGTTTTTCTACTTTCGTACATAATAAATACTTTGCTTGACATGAAAGAATCTAGCTGAACAGTTCAAATAAAACTCTTTGCATATTCACAGAATCCTCATTGGTTAATGATTCATTTACTATTAATGTAATTTTAATACCTATTTCATTTTTGTGGGATAAACACATGCATTGTGCATCATAAAGTCCTGGCAGCTGGCATGTCTGATCCCCAAATTGGGTTTTAGTAGGTCTAATAAAGCTGATTAGCACTTTGACTGGGAGCACTAACCAGACTGAGGCGCCACAATGCTCAGATCCAAACCTGCAGCACGCAGCAGTGATGTTACTTCTACAGCTGTTGCCTCTTCTCTATAAGACGTTTCTTAGTCCTTGGGTCTTATTTCAAATTTCTTTTACGAATACGAAATTAAAAAAATTGTTTTCAAGATTACAAAAATATTAACAAATGCCTTTAGTATACATAATGTACACTAAGGTTGTGGTTAACTTAACTCAGAGTGGGAAGTCAGAAATGTTTTTTCAAAAACAGTGGACTGTATGCTCACCAGTGTTGGGGGACGTTACTTTTTAAAGTAACTAATTACATTACAAAATTACTGTGATTAAAAAGTGATCAGTTACATTACTGCGCTACTTTCTGATAAAAGTAACTAGTTCGAGTACTTTTCCATTGCAGAAAATGAAAACTTCTTTGTGATTCATTATGCATGTTGTTTTAGTCAAGATCTCTATAATTATTCTACCATCATCACTCAGTGAGGTTTGGTCCATAATCTGTTAACTACTAATACCCCTATCTCACCTGCGCAGTGGGCGTAAGTACTGTTCATCATGATTCACCGCGAGTTTTGGCGCTGTGATTACGTTTCCATCTCCCCTGCGTGCCGGTCCTCGAGGTAAGCTCGCGGACCTTGCAGAACTTTGCGGAACGTCAGGAGGTAGGAGGTCACAATGCCTAACACCGCATAGTTAAGATAGGGGTAAAACAGCAGGAATAAGAGAGGGGGCTGGTTATTAGGGGCGGGGCTTGTGGGACGATTTCCACACACTAACGGAATGACTGCTGTCTGGCTCATAGATTATATAAATTGTCTGAATAACAGATTACATTTTTGAAAATATAACTAAATAACTGTACTTCAATGGCGGATCCAAGTAACGCGTCACACCCAGCGCTGAAGCTCACCAGCTAATGTGTACATACTGATTGACTGGCCTATGCTAAATACTAGAATAAACTCTTTCTTTAAGAAAAGTGATATTTTCCTTACTGTCAGCAACATGGTCGCTGAATGGTTAGCATTGTCACCATGCACCACCATGGTCCGGGTTTGATTCCGCCTTGAATCTGAATGCATTGAGTTTGCATGTTCTCCCCATGCTTGGTTGGTTTCCTCTGGGTTTCCTCTGGGATTGGTTTCCTTCCACAACCCAATGACATGCAGATTAGGCTAATTGGCATTCCCAAATTGCCTGTAGTGTGTGAATGACTGTGTGTGCCCTGCGATGGATTGGCACCTGTACACAGTATAAATCAATATAGGTCATGAGTGAGTGAGTGAGTAAGTGAGAGAGGTGTTGAGATGATGCCATATGTTTAAGGATTAAGGACTTTCCTGACTTTCTGAGTAGGAATTCTGAACTAAGGGAGTATTTTCCTGGTTTTCAACTTGGTAGAAAATCTTTAGTTAGGAGCTTCAGTAAAACACAATATACAGTTAACATCCAAAATATAGTTGCACATACAGCGCTGTGTATTGCTTGAAAAATCTTGAGCCACCTCATTTCTTCATATTCTGCTTCCAAAGAACCAGCCTATTTGAGGATCAATTCTCCAGGCTTCCTGATAAACTTTTTTGGCACTCATCTTTAGTCCAGTCCCTGTATCCTAGTTTCAGAGGAAGGTTTCTTAAGGCATGAACCAATGAGAAACAGGTGCAGATGATGACAGATGATCAGGCTAGTGATTAGTCTACTGCTGATGTTGAGTGGTTTTAACAAACGAGAGGGGAAATGAGGTTGCTGCTGCGGTTGTTACATAAACAATCAGTTTTAAATTAAAATTTTAATTGTATCATTAGACACATAGTAGAACATTTGATGCAATTTCTTTATTCGAATCTACATAATTAAATTTAATTAAATTAGATATGAAAAATGAGGGGGCTCAAGACTTTTGCACAGTATTGTATATACATAAATGCTTCATGTATTGTTTAAATAGTCAAACATGTCAAGTCTTCTGCAGGGGATTTGCTTATAACTCTTTCTCTTAATATAAAGTTGAATTGAGTTGAGTTGAATACTTATGTATGAAGTTAGCTGTAACTTCAGTGCAAGAACTCTTTAAAGGTGAACTCCTTCCTCAAACAAATGGAATATGTTCTATGTATTTATTTTGAAATATTTATGGTGTGTTTATTGTATCTGCTAAATTGTCAGTTGGTGATTGATATTTTTATTATTACCTGTGAAACATTAGTTCTTGAGGGCCTTGTTGACGTCACAGAGAGACATTGATGGGTGTCAGATTTCACTAATGGCTCCCGAAACAAAAAAATGAAGAGCTTCCTTTTCCATCACCGTTCACTAGCAGATTAATGAGAAATTTGGAGAAAATGTTGTACTTAAAGTTTCAGAATGCAGCGCAGTTATGGCATATGACACAGTCGTGGGGAGTTGTTATCAACCTATTAAAGACTGGATAGCGATTTATTAACCGGAAAGTTGAAGCTTTGGAAGCTGACTTAAAAGCAAAATTGTTGCCCCATCATTCCCACAGGTGATCAGGAAGTCAGAAAGTAGTCAAATGCCATTATGGATAAGGTAGAAAACCGTGAACCAAAATGGAAGATGAAAAAAGTTTAAAAATAAAAACGAATTATCTGGAAGTTGAGTCATGTCAACTGGACTTCTTCCTAGTTCAGTAGAAACGGACTGAAGAAGCTACTTGGATGAGTAGTCTAGTTGACATGACTCAACGTCCGGATAACCTCACCTGAATGACTGATCTTCACAAACATAAAACAAAAAAAAGTTACAAATTACAAAAAACATTACTTACAAAAATGAATAAAGTAATTCTGGGTAGATTTTAGTAGAAGGTTCTAGGCTGTTTTTTATTGGTCTAAAATTCTATGCATTTGTTTTAGACTTAATTTTTTTTTTCAGAGAGCAGAGAGGAATTCTGGGTTCTGTAGACTTATCCTGACATGTCGGTACGGGCAAAAAAAAAAAAAAAAGAAAGAAAAAGAAAACAGCATGCAGAGAAGGGAATGGGCAAGCGGGGACCCTCTGACAACAGCGGAGAGCAAACACCTAAAGAAGCGCTAAAAGTGTAACGCTTGGCACCGCTCTCAAATGTCAAAGGAGCTTCTGACCATGCAGCCTAAAGGCAATTCAGCATAAATAAACTCTGCGCTTTTCTTCCTCTTAAAAGCTTGAATATCAGATATCACAATATGAAAAGGTGAAACCTAGTTGACTCTTTAAGCTCCATATGATAATAGTGTTATTTTTTTTTCTTTTGGTAAGGGATTAGGGGTAACTGTAGAAGCGAGGCGAGGCTGGAGTGAAAGACCTGCCTTTTTTTTTTTTTTTTTGCTGTTGTTGTTGTTTTTTTCCCCTCTTTCTTTTTTACAACAGTAATGGACCTGCAGTGACTTTGAAAGAGCAGGGTGCAGCAGTAAACTTTAACAGCCATGCAAGGAAATGTAAAAGATTTTATTACCATTAACAGGGGTGCAGAGTCAATGGGGGTCCGCTATGGGAGTTGAGCCAAGCTGTACTTAGCGATGCTGTACAGGCCTTTGAAATGCAGGAATTGGGGTTTAGGCCCTTGGACGAGAACGAAGGAGAATAATTTATTTGATTTAGTAGCATGGAAAGAAGAACAATAGTAAAAGTTGTTATCAGATATGTTTGAATGCAGCAGTAGCCGTGTCTCTGGTGTCTTCATAACTCATGTAGGACAATCAGATCGAAAGTTTATGAAATAATATCGCCTTTATTTCAACCTGACTGCACCACTTACCCTCCGTTCTGCTAAATTGATGTCTTGTCAGGAGGAAATCGTGTCCTGGAGCGAACTATATTGCAAAAGGCGGGTATCTGGTGTCTGGGCCTTAGAGCCGCAAACCCTCACCCACAGAGCTTTCCATTGTCGACTGTCCCACTGCACTCAATGCTGCCACAGATACAGTTAAAAGCTCCAGCCAGAGAAAGTGATTAAATTTCTCTGTATCAATCGTTCCATCACAAAGTGTTCGATTGTGCGCCGCTCACAATGGACAAAGCTGCTTACAGTCGGAGCGCATGTGGTAGAAAAGGTGTCTAGTGCCCTGTTTTTGTTGCCTGCTCTCTAGCCTGTGAAAGCAATCTCACATCAAAGAGAAGCCATGCAGGTAACACAATGCCACATCAGTGCCGTTATGATGGCATGCCATATGTGTATGTGTGTGTGTGTGTGTGTGTGTGTGTGTGGGTGTGTGTGTGTGTGGGTGCGCACACCTTTCCTTATCATGATGTAACAGCCTTTCTACGTCCTGTCACATCAAATGACTCTTTGTGTGTGCGTGTGCACAGCTTAAGAGTACACAACTTTCCGAGATCAAACTGTTTGTAGATCAAAGCGAAATGATAGCAAAGTCAGCTTTTCCAACTCGCCGTCAAAAAAAGCTTCTGTAATGACTGCGGCGTCACATCCTACACAGCTTATCGTGACATCTACAATGAGGAGTTCAGGGTGATGAAATGATCTGGGCCTTTTTTTCACCCAGCTTACTGTTAGCCTGCATTACCTAAACAGATGTGTTCCTGTCACACTGGTGTGAGGAACAGGGATAGATGGGGAAATAAGTGCAGTGTTGAAAGTTGAGAGTGATGCAAAAGCTCCCTGGGGTTTTCCTGAAAAAGAGCTTGAACCTCAACTGTGTCAGTTTACTTTGGGTTTAAAACATATCGTTAATTATCAGTCATGTGGAGACGGAAATAGTAACGGTAAGCTTGAACATGTACAAACTAAAACAAACAAAGTTACGCAGTTGAAATAATAATAATAATAATAATAATAATAATAATAATAATAATAATAATAATAAATTAAATAAAAGGCAGCTCCACCTTGAACCTTGATCTGGTTGGGTTGGATTTGCACTTTACCTGAAACTTTATATTACACACTTTTTTACACTTATTATATTTAACACTTATACAATATAGCATGTTTTACAACATTTCATCCTAAAGTACAGTATATCTAAAGTGTACACAGCAGTTAATGCTTAGAGGTTAGTTTATAACATTTAATATGTAAAGATGAAAGTATTAGTATCCTAGACATCTATCTAGAATTATAATAATAATATAATAATAATCAATTAATAATTTTTTTTACATTTTCTATATTTATATTTTCCATTTTCTTTATTATTATTATTATTATTATTATTATTATTATTATTATTATTATTAATTATTATTATTATTATTATTATTATTCACACAATACCTCCTACATTCCTCATATTAAAAAGCAGCAAGTCAAACTTTTGGTTGTAAAGAGTAACATACAATTAAGAGAGTAGAAACTACCTTTATTTCTCTATATAAACCCCTGCTACACTAATATACTTATCCCAGCGTTTTACTAGTGCGTGGATCCCATCAAGGAAGAAACTTTTCTCAGTACACCAGAGATATGATCGGACTTCCTGTACAGCTGAGTTCCTGAATGTGCAAGTGGTGTTTGTGAATGATGTTTGGGTGTGTGTACAGTTCCCACAAACAGATGCGTCGCTTCCGCAAGTTGGCGATAAGTAATCCGTCAACTTTTAACGATTAGGTGTTCTATGCACTGAATATTCATGAGAATGACTGCAGTGGGCTCCGAGCAGAGGTGGGTAGAGTAGCCAAAAATTGTACTCAAGTTATAATAGCTGTACTTCAAAATAACATTACTCAAGTAGAAGTAAAAAAGCATTTGGTGAAAAGACTATTCAAGTACTAACTGTTTCATCGTAATGTCTGATTTATGATTATTTTTTAATTATGTAAGCAACCAGACAAAATGATAAAATAATGTGCATTATTTAACATTAACAAATAATTAATATAATTAATAAAATAAAAGAAAATTTTTTTAATAAAAATAAATATCTTTACAAAATAGCAAATTAAAGAACAAGAAACACAAATTTCCTAATCTCACTCTTTTCCCAACATACAACCTTAGAAACAAACACCTACTGTAGGTAACATATGTGTGTTTAAACAGTGTAGACTATTTCCTGTGTAAGATATACTGTATATTCAGCTGCCCTTCAAATGACTCAGCAGATAATAACATTAGAACATGTGTACAAGAGCTCTCACTTTACCATAAACTCTGTCCAGTAGAACAAATGATATTTTTTAGCCTCTAGCTTATTTGCTAATTATATATGTTAACATTGCAACTTTAAATAAAACAACTAAACTAACCGCGACATGTTTTGTCAGGTTAGACGTCGAGTTTTTATATGCCGAAATGTCTGTCTGTTTTGGCAGACAGAGAAGACCTCGCATTATGAAGCTGTTCTTTAGCACTTTGTGTACGCGAAACATGATTTGTATATGAGGCCAGGGGACTTCATCCTCTTCTGTTGTAGCACTGGAGACCGATGTCTCTGCCATTTGTATACTTTCATTCGCTGTCTCCCGCGTTTGAAGATTTCTTTTCCCGCTATGCAGCCAGTTTGTGTGTAGTCATGTGACTACATGTGATTATTGTTATTGGGGCTGATTGGTGAAACACAGTCACGTGGTAGCTCCACCGGCTGCATTTCTTTGGCAAAAATAAAGAATATCTAATTTGTAGAATAAATGGCTAGAAAAGTAACGAGTCGAGTGGAGCCGAATGTAGCGGAGTAAGAGTAGTGTTTCTTCTTCGCAAATCTAATCAAGTAAAAGTAAAAAGTATAAAACGACTCATAGAAGTACATTTTTTTACTTAAGTAAATGTAACTCATTACTACTCACCTCTGGCTCCGAGCCACCTCGGCCATCATTTAAGGGACATCTAGCCTTTCCTTCATTAACAAGAAATTTCATTACAAGTCCAGGTTACACTTGAATGCCCCTGGATAAATATTCATTTATTACTCACGTCGACAATTTAACCACAGCTACTTCTGCTGGATTTGGCATACTTCTTTTTCTATTTGCACAGCTTTTAATCTGTTTACACACAACCATCCTTCTACAGTACATTTTCCTGTACTATAGTTCTAGATTTTATATTTTCATTTTTATATATTTTCATATTTCACTTTAATTTAAATTGTATTTTTGTGCAATTCCGATTTGTGAATTCATTTATTTATTGCATGACACATGACACTACACAATATGCATTGCACATTGTGATGTGTATGGTTGTGTGTGTGTGTGTGTGTGTGTGTGTGTGTGTGTGTGTGTGTGTGTGTGTGTGTGTGTGTGTGTGTGTGTGTGCGATGAATAATATTTGATTTTCTGACATGATCATGAGTTTGCTATATTTACAAGTTACTGGAACGCTTTTGGTACTGCTTGGATCCCATCAAAACAGAAAGTTTTTTTTCAGACTGCCATGATCAGACTGCCTTCTTTACGTCTAAAATGCTGGCCTCCCAGAAACTCCTTTAATGGCCCATACAGTACATGTGGAAATGGCTTGGAGAGAAGTCAGCACTATATGGGGATGTGGCAATAACGCCTAACTGAGTTCCTGTAATATGCAAGTGGTATTTGTGAATGGTTGTGTGTACAATTCCCACAGTTAGATATGGTTCTTCTGCAAGTTGGCAACAAGTTGTCCGTCAATATTTGAGGTTTGAGGACTGCTGTGGGCTCCGAGCCACCTCGACAGGGATCGTCATTCAGAGACATCTGGCTACTTCTGTAAAAAGTTTGCACCATTAAACTGAGGCTAAGAGTCCCATCACTGTATTGTGAAGACATAAGGTTTTCTGTAAATGACGGTTTTACACTGTCATTCACAAGACATTTCATGTTAAATGCCTCTTGTATTCATTTTCAGTCGTTACTTATGTTGACAATTTAACCACAGGCATACAGTACTTCTTTTTCTGTTTGCACAGCTTTTAATCTGTTTACACACAGCAAAACATAGGCATATCTGCACTTTACATCAAGACAATCAAACTGCTGCTCCCAACCACCATTTTACATTTTCCTGTTCTAGATTTTATATTTTTCTAAAATTAATAAACTTTATTGCTATTGTAGTGATGGAACAAAAATTTGGGTTAGTGGTTTGCACATTTGTTTTGCACCTCCATGGTCTGGGTTCGATTCCCCTCTTCAAGGTTTGTGTGCATGGAGTTTACATGTTCTCCTTGTGCTTGGTGGGTTTCCTCCTACAGCACAAAGGCATGTAGATTAGGTTAATTGCCATTCCCAAATTGCCTGTAGTGTGTGAATGAGTGTGTATCAGTGTGTGCCCTGTTATGTCTTGGCACCCAATGAAGGGTGTGCCCAAAGTCTCCTGTGATAGGCTCCAGGCCCCTACCAACCCTGTACACAAGATAAAGTTGTATAGATGATGGGTGAGTATTTTTGTGCAATTTTTATTTGTGTGGTTCAATCTATTTATTTATTGATTTATTGTCAAGTGTCACTGCAAAATGATGATTCGATCCACAACCCAAATATATGCATATAAAAATAATTAATACAAAATATAAAGTAAAAATAGAACAAATTAACCTGCACTTTACCTTTGAAGGACCTGATGTTAGATGAGGGAAGAAGCAGGAGCAAGGGGGCTACTGTGTAGGATGACCTTCACACACCCTCATAAACGCTCAAACAAAATCAGTCCTCTAAACAGTTTAATCTCCTTTACTCCTACAGCCTTTTCAACCTTCTTTTCCTTCACGGAGGCTGTTGTTGCAGTACATTTACTAAAGAACATTCACCACAGTTCTGATCATGTGACACTCAGCAAATAACGTGTAAACGTGCTACAGTACTCATATATCAACACCTTGCTCGTTCAGCAAGTTCAAATTTATTTTAAAATTGTGCTCGTCTTGAAGACCACGAACAACTCTCAGACAAAGTTATTTGCAATCCACTTGACACTTACCTCTTTTTTCTTTTCTTTGTTTTTTTAAAGTACATCAAAATCTGATTAGGAATCAGCAATACACAGGCTAGAAGATCTCCATGAAATTACTGGGGAAAATAATGTGATAAAATATTTGTAGGAAGGAAACAGTGAGAGATGTGAGCATAATGCTTGTAATGTAAAGCTTGGGGGAAGTGGCATTTTATACTGCTAACACTAACTGTAAAAGTATGAATGATATGACAGTTATGTTTGCTAGGTCTGGTGTCTTAGCTAACATCAGAGTACAAATGCTTGTCACTGGCGTGGAAATGTCAAGGGTGCGTCTTTTGTACTTGGGGGCATAGTCGTAAAAATATTTAAGTACATAATTGGACCTTAAGAACCATTTTGAGGGTTCATTTATATTGTTTGTAATTTGGGCAACATTAATTACACTACAACTCTGGAGATTCACTGTGGAATGGATCACTAAATGCATCTCAGTGAATCTTTAGTAATTTGAATATGAAGATATTCACGGGACGTTTAGCACATTGCAACATGCTTACACAGACATTTTAACATTTACCACCAAGCAATTTCTTTATTTTTGTCTAAATCTTGACTAATCCTGGGAATATGGTCAAGGTCAGAAGTGACAAGATGAAGGACTAGCATACTGTAAGTACCTGTGTCAAGAAAAGAGCTTCATTAAATTCGGTCAGACAAATAGACAGACAGAAAATCTTCTAGGGGTTGTCCAATGTATGAACGGAGATATCATTAAAAGAGTGAGTTCTGACCAATGTACAGTCAAAACCTTTCTTTTATCTATCTAGATAATCTAGTTCAACAAAGTGCACACATAAAAGTTTCAAAGATTTTAAGTAAAATATCGGACACATTGAAATCGCAAAATTAATTCCAAAAGCAAAACACAAGTAAAAAAGTGTAAAGTGGATTAAAAAAAAAAAAAAAAAAAAAAAAAAAACCCAGGGTAACAAGCAAATCTTTAAATATAGAAGAAGTAAACAAAGTGTTGTGATTAGGACTCTGAGAGAAACAAGACATAACTATTGCTGACATTATAGAAACCGGAAACTAAAAACAGGTGAATGTGATGAGCAGTGAGCAATGAACTTGAAACCAGCTCAGTGACCAAATAAGGAAAGTGGAAGCGTCTGGTAAATGTCACTGAGCATCAGTAATGAGAGACATCCATCAGTGTTAATTATCGCTCCTTTATTGGTCCCTTTTTATGCTAGCCCGGGTCTTAATTGTTCTCAGCCCTAAATATATGTCCTTTCATCGTCCATGTTAAGTTTGACATACTATATACAACCACAACAGTTATGTTGTCTATGGCTGCTTTGGTGGAACACATCTGTGCGGTCTTTTAAACATCTGGCAAAAGATCTTTTTGTGTCTTTTCACTGTCTTTCATTTTGTGGGATTCGAAATATAAATAAAATCGCCCCCGAGGTATCAAAGTCGTCCAAATTACAGCAGACTTATTTAGAATCACTCAATCTAATACCTTATCATTTATGTTGTAAAATGTAATAAAAAAAAATACATGATGTAAAAGTCCTGCTATTAATAAAAAGAAAAAAGCATAAGAGTGAAACCATTCTCTTATTTATCTACAGAGATTTTATATTTCAAATGAGCTTCTAATGTTAGTGGTAAAACTGTAATCTTACATTTTCTGCTACTATTGTTCTATAACATTAAACACAGCATTGAATAGACAAAAATCATCATGTTGGTTAATGAATATAAAAAGCCTTATATGATGCAACCCTGGTGTTAATTATCATATATACCCATCAATATATTATATATATTATGATTAATACATAATAATTATTATTATTTGTTTAGATTAGTTATATATATACTAATTATTATATTATTACATTATTATTATACTATTATAAATTAAATAAAGTCAGTTTTATATATTTTTAGCAGTAACATGTGACATGAACTGGTTTTTGCAACTTGTGTTTGGAAAATCACAGATGTGCCCTTCTTTGGTGGCCTGATATATATCATGGATTTAAAGTAATGTCATTCCTTCAGAACAAAGAAACCACAAGACAGCTGAGAACATCCCAGACTGACACCATTATGGATGGTTTTCAAATTGCAAACCATCCATCTTGCCACTAACAATAAATCGATAATAATGTGCAATTTGTTAAATTGAGGGTAAATGGGTCCCACTGGATGAAGATCAAAGTGTATGCAGTGTTATTTCCTGCACATGCTGAAACATATCACCAGTGTTCAAAATAGAACAAATTAAGCATGCTTATTGTATTTTTAACAAGACACTCTAATATGTCTTTCAGGGCTAAATGGGTCAATCAGCTAACACCTAACAAGAAGCTTACGTAAAAAAGCTTAGTATTTTTAAAACAGTGCTCAGGATTGTGCAGTATAAAGAAACATATTCTTTTTTTTTTTTAAGCAATATGATTATCTGAATTTTGTTTTATTTTTAGTATGATTTAATTTACTATACAAACATGATTCAGCAATTTTTAAATGGATCACATAGGCAAAGAAATAGCACAGATACACATGATCCCATGTTTTTATTGTTATTTTCTGTTGTTTCCATGACCAAAAAAATCATAATAATGTACCTATTTTAAAAGTTCATTTTTTGCAACATCATTCTCAGATTCCCATAGTGCTAAAATTACTGGTTATAAAAGTAATGCTAACTTTGGTTGTACCTGACACAACCGAAAACACAAATGTACAGTTTGATGTATGAAGCCACACACTGGCAAGGCTTCCATATAAGCACTTAAATATATATATATATATTATTGACCTGTGCTGTGCCACTTTAGTTTTACATAAAAAAATAAAAATAAAATGTATGATTGTATCATTGTATCATATCATGTATTATTTTATCAGGGAAAGTTTCCAGTATTTTAATTGAATAACTATTGTGTTGAATTCAAATAAATTACTTGCTATTTATAACATAAAACATATGTTAATGCTTTAAAATCGAATTAACATTTGACCTGTTTTATCTGGAGTAAATGAGTTCCATGGATACATGGATGATTACATGTGAAGATTTTAATGGCTTAATATTATGGAAATTATTCAGAAAATATCTTTCCGTACCTATTATTAACTTAGGACGGAGGGAAAGAGGAGAAGGTAAAAAGAAAAATGAAAAAGCACCATGTGGAGAAAATATTACCATGATCCATAAAGAAACTGTGAGAAACAGTGGAAAATGGAACTCCATCGTTCCAGAGCTGAATTTATCCAATTTAGGCAGCAACGTGACAATGACTCAGGAGTGCAGATGAAAAGGATAGTGTATCGCATTAGAACTGTTTGCGTTAACCTGGGGACCCATTACACATTTCAGGTAGGGCTAGAGAAAGCTTGGGCTTGACTTCTAGGTTAATTGCTTGCACTCTGTGACTCATGTCTGCCTCCGGAGTTCAGGAGGGTGCACTGATGCCTTAGTGGAGGCGGAAACATACTGTTGCTGTTGAGCATGAGCTCTCAGAAGTTGTCCTTGAGAGGATTTAGGATCCAGATGCCGGAAGGCTGTATTGACAATACCAATATACAATCCAAAAACCAGCAAAAAACAGCAGAGCAGGCTAGGGTCAAAACACAATCAGGCATCAAACAACAGATCCAGAGGACAGTCCAAAGAGTAGTCCGATGAACAGACAAAAGCTCTAGACCAGATGTACATATTTAAACACTAATCCGCCATGATCCCCACATGTTTTTTTTTTTGTTTTGTTTTTTTTTTTGGAAAACTTGCACCCCCAGCAAGCAGTATAATTTTAAATATAATCCTTAAAATTAAGAATTGTCCAATGTACCATCCCTGCAATTCCTAGTACAGTTTGAATATATCTGTTCTAGACACATCCAAGTCTCAGAAGTTAACAATTAGGCAAGACTTCCCGCAGAGAACTACCGAAAATTTTGAGTTTACTTTTATGAAAAAAAGAATGTGAAAAGGAAATTCAGGTCATGGAACGAACTACGGCTCAGATGAGCACAACCTCTGCTGGTGGGGAGGGTTAATGTCCTGAGTCAGGGTTGCATATTCAAATAAATTGACCACACAATTTGACTTTCCATTATGCTTCTCTTTAGTCTTTCTGTAGATCATCTGCTGTAGATCATCTGCTGAACATGTACATAAAAATATACACACATTACATCAAAAGTTATGTATTTCTCATACATACTGTGTGTAGCGAGAGAGAGAGAGTTTTTTCAGTCCACCAATTGATGTGTGTGTGTGTGTATGTGTGTGTATATATATATATATATATATATATATATATATATATATATATATATATATATATGGCAATTGGTGGACTGAAAAAAGAAATGGGTCTTTAGATATCAAGCCTGCAATCATTATGTGGCTGGTTTAAGAATAGACACGTTTAACCATTTCCAAAGGACACATTGTTTCAGCTGATTTATGGCTTAGTTATTGTAAATGATAGTCATGGCACCTTCCACAATTTCACCTGACCTCCTAACTTCTCCACTCTGCTGTTCACCCCCGCACCCCCTACTACTCTCCATTCCTCCCTTGCAGAGGGGCTGAGAGGCCACTGCCATTTCCATCCCACCTGCAGAGAGCAATATCATAAGTCCATCTTAGTCTTAGCCTCCCGAAGGCTTTGGTCAACAGATGGTTCTTCAAATCCTCTAGTTTCCTTAGAGCAGAGACATGTGTTTGTTAGGCATTGGCCTAAAAAAAAACTAAAATATTTCTGCTCTTCTGCTTTCTATTGAACTATGCCGAGGCAAGCTTATTTGTGCGACTTATTTGTCCTTGATGAGATGTTTTAGATCACTGATGTAAAACACTACTGATAACAAACAGATTTTCAGAATAATAAAGTATATATATATATATAGCTCACTAACAGTTTGGAATTAATTCCTGTGCCTTCAGCACTGTGCTGACCTTTGTATAACCTGGTGTCACTAACAGCACTACCACAGGCATTTCACAGTTTGGGCAAGAGGCAGTCTGTCTTAGCATTACATTTACAAATGACACACATCCCAGAGCGGTGGTTTCTTTAAAGGTCCTTACATGTTTCTGACATCTGAAAAGGAGCACACAGAGGAGCTGTGCCTATGACAGCTATTGTTGTATTAGTCAAGGGTCGTAATATCTGGTTGGGACTGACTCCAACTTCAGACATTTTCCCTTTGTCTCCAATTATGATAATCTCAAGGCTTGGCTCCATAGCCGCTCGTCTGGGTCTGGTGAAATTCCCACCAGTCTTCGTGCAATTTCCTGATAAATACCTCGGGCATTCTTTCTCTTTCTTTGTTTTTATTACCACCCTTTAGAGTAAACCAATGCCTTGGGGTTTTGGCAAAGCCTTCAACTTGATACAGGCATTTTGATACTATAAACATCACAATCCACTCAGAAATAATATGAGGTTTTATGGTTATTTGGGAAAAATCATATTCAGGGGAATGGACCAGGAAAAACTGAAGAAAGAACATCCAGATGACTACGAAACAAATGGGACGGCTTCTCCAGAAGCCACTTTTCGGCTCTAGCTCCCTCAATACCACTATTGTCTTTAGCACAAGATCTCAAGAGCCAAGATGTCATTTTATTCTTTCTACGTCAGCTTATACACTTCACATAATGATGAGACTATTCTTATACAAGTGTTTAAGCCGGTACTCAAATCCTAAACTCCCTCGAACTAGCACCTGCCAATAAATTGGCTTGTTCCTATCAACACCATCACTTGAAGCCCTAGCCATCATTACCCAAATCCATCCATTCCATCCATGACTGGAGCGTTCGGTACTGCTAGCCAGTCCATAAAGGAGGGCACAGATGGCACGGACTGGAAAACAATCACACTGTGGGAGATGTGTTATCATTGTTATCATTTTCCTGCTGAAGAGGCAACGTGTCGAACTCTGCACCAAGCACTATGTTCACACACAAGCAATTTTTTCCCCTTTTCTCTAAAATTGGACAAATTGGAGGTTTGTTGAATGTTCTTTTGTAAATACCACATTATAAATAGCTTACTTGCATCAAGTTTGAAAATAGACAAACAATATGAATTAGACTTCTGGACATGACAGAAGAGATTTTAGGGCTAGCTGCTACATGAATGCATTACTTTGTCAAGTGTGAAGCTGATGCGAGGACAGCTATGGGGGGGGGGGGGGTGCTTTCGCACAGATGAGCAAGTGGACTCAGGACTGCGTGGGCGCAATAAAGAAATGACCTTAAGTGCATGCATACAAGGGCATGTATCCAGACATACATGTGTACATGTCCAGGGAAACATGTTAGATGTACAATTTAGTGAATTGTGTCCCCCAAAATGGAACTATTTACCAAGAGTGCTTTCAGCTGGCTGGTGACGGTTTAGATTTTGGTTTGAGCTACCAGATTATGAGGCTCATTATGGTGGTTTTGTGGTGTGACAAATGTGTCCATGTGTGTGAGTGTGTTCAAGCTGAGATTGTGTGAAGATGTCTAATTCGAGGATTTGGCAATATGTGTGTGTGTGTGTGTGTGTGTGTGTGTGTGTGTGTGTGTGTGTGTGTGTGTGTGTGTGTGTGTGTGTGTGTGTGTGTGTGTGTGTGTGTGTGCGCGTGTGTGCACGTGTGTGCGTGCGCGTGCGTGTGTGTGTGTGTGCGTGTGTGGGTGTGGGGGTGTGTGGGTGTGGGTGAGTGTGTGTGTGTGTGTGTGTGTGTGTGCGTGTGCGTGTGTGTGTGTGTGTGTGTGTGTGTGTGTGTGTGTGTGGGTGTGGGGGTGTGTGGGTGTGTGGGTGTGGGTGGGTGTGGGTGTGTGGATGTGGGTGGGTGTGGGTGTGCAAGTGTGCACTCTGCCATATGGTGTATTCGATGTTGACAGGGGTTGAGTCTGGTCAGTGTCCTCAGATAACATGGCTGTTTTGCTACAGGCTGTTGGGTGTCCATCAGGGACACATTTAGTGCACAGCACTGAATGAAAACCCTCACTACTCTTGTCTCATACTTCCATTCATCTCCACTCATCCCTGCTTCTCGCATACTTTCTTTTATTCATGCCTCAATCACTGTTCTGGGGCCAAAATGAGGACATGACACATTTCCTCTTTGACTGATTTATACTTAAGTGTCAATGATTTTTTTTATACATAGAACTAGAGGAAATAGAGGAAGAGAATGCTCATTTAAAATTTAACATGCAACCTCTCTTGCACATAAAAATAATAAAAAAAAAAAAACAGCCTATACCCAGAGAGCTTTTGTTTAATTCAAACAATGCAAATCAATTGGTTAACAATTGGGCTTTAAACGCATCTGTGCTCTCGGAAGCTTGCGAGCCTTGCCAAGTCTCCCAGGAGTCAGTTCTCCCTCAGCAGACCGTCACCACCAGCTTCTGCCAGTTTTTTTTTTTTTTTTTGCCTTCCTGATAAATTGTCAGATAATGGGCATGACTGGTAGTCATTGTTTCACCAGCATAAACTGTTTAAAATGAATTTACCCATTGAGTTCAGAGAATGCATTTCATATTATGCATGTTGTTGATGTACATGGGGTCTGTCTCAAAAAATGTATAGGGTAGCATGCCAAGCTTTGCACCTCGCAGTGCCTGCGGCCTATACAAAAGGCTGTGCACAATCAGCTATGTTAGCTATGCATGCCACACTGTTGCCGTGGCTAAGAAGCAGGGAGGTAGGGTGGGAGGGGTGGGTTGGTGCCACGCAGGGGCAGGAGGCAAACACACTTTTGTTTTGCTCTTTGCTCTTCTTCCTTGGATTGACCAGATGCCTCACAGAATGTGCCATCTAACAGAGTTGTTGATTCTTTTGGACAGAAATTGGCAATACTGGTACACCACATAATGCAGTTTACATTTTTAAGAATCTCGGCTGCCATGACCCAACCTGCTCTGGTCAGTTCTGGTCATTGCAACTTTTAAAAAAGAAATCTCCTGAATTTTAAATAGACCAAAAGTACAGGTCTATAGTAAAGACAGCATCATATTATAATACAGGGCCAAAAAAAAAATCACTCACTCATTGTCTATACCGCTTTATCCTGTATTCAGGGTGACAGGGGACCTGAAGCCTATCCCAGGAGGCTTAGGGCACGAGGCAGGGTACACCCTGGACAGGGTGCCAATCCATCGCACACTTATACACTCACACACTTCGGACAATTTGGGAACACCAAATCAGCCTAATCTGCATGTCTTTGGACTGTGGGAGGAAACTCATCAAACTCATAATTACCTTTTGAGAATGTACACTCCTTTATTACATCTGTCCAGCAATCATACTACATAGAACAATAGTTCAATATTTAGCCGGTTTAACGATCTTGAATCTTTAATCTTTAACTGTCCAGTTTAGTTGAGCCTGCACACTTGTACCCTCAGATTCCAGTTCCTGGATAACCAGAATGGAACCCAATGTGCTCTTCTGCTGTTGCAGTCAGGCTGCTCAAAAAATTTGAGGTGTTTGGCATTCTGAAATGCTTTCCTTCCCACCATGAGTGTAAAGTGTGGTTAGTTATCATAGACATCCTGGCAGGTAGAACTACTCTGGTCATTCCCCTATATCAAGATTTTTTCCACTTGAACAACTTCCTGTCACCGGATGACCTGGATTTGAAAAGATTTGCCACTACCACATATTTGGCTGACTAGTTAACCCATGAATGTGCAAGTGTACAGATGCTTTCAGTGTATATTGATCAGTCACAACTAGCACCACTGCCAGGTGAATTGCATAACATTGATTACAAAGTATATACCATTTAACTGGTGACAAGATCATGGACACCCATTGCGCATTTGTGCCTATGGGGACCAAACACTCCTTTCCATCCAGTCTAATTCCACATAAAAGTCAATGCAGAAAACAGTCAATGCTGGCCATGAAAGAAAGTTACCAGAACATCCATTGCATTATAGTCTACCATGGATCGGGCTTAGCAGGCAAAAGGTTCAAGGTTGTTGATCCGGCCAGCCAGCAACCATGGGATGAACTGGACAAACAAGTCAAATCCAGAGCACCCAAAGGATTCGCCATTAACACCCCGTTGCCAGACACTACAGCACACACCCAGATGCCCTGTGGATCCAGAAATGCCCTGAAGGCACAAGTGGAACCTACACAATATTGGGCTGAATATTTTGTGTTCTGAAATGGCAGATCTGTGTGTCTGCAGCAATGAACGGATCCTGGCAAATTAAGATGATATACTGATATACCATGAGACACCTTAACATTAAATTCGATTCTGACTATTATAAATCACCCTTATTCCACCCTTAATACATAGATTACTTAGCTGACACCTTTTAAATTAACTTTATCCTAAGTTATTTTGAGAACTTTAGTCTGCTTCCTTCATTCATTTGCTGTCCTACTTATAAATAAGACTCTTTCAGATGTATTATGGAGTGGGCCCTTCCTCCATAACTCCTCACACTCATTCAAGTCCAAACTGCAGAAAGCATTATGAAGGTTTCTGTTGTAATTTGCAGCCTTGGGGTCAACCTCAAAGTCATGTGCATCTCCCTCCACCTTCCAACGAACACCACAATTTGTAAACCTTTTCATTTGCTTCTGAAGGAGGTAAACACTGATAAAGGCCAGTGGCAAGATAAAGCATACTTATAATGGATTGATGTGTATGGTAGGATCGTGGGAAAAGTGTGGTCATGCCATTACAGGGATATTATAACCAGGCCTGTGGACTGACCCTCGCAAAGCCATATTATGGTAACTGGCCTCCTAATGGGGGCCTGATTCACTAGAGTTACAATAGACATGTCTTTAAACAGAAAAAGCCCCCTCTGTCAGAGTGTGTATTGGAGTACGCCTAAGGGAGGGCTGTGCTTTTTCTTTAAATCCATCTGAGAGGTGAATGAATTTAGTATGGACCTCTGAAGCAATAGGTGCATCATGGAGTGGATGGATACACTGGGGGTTCCCTAATGCATATTCATAAATGCTCCAATGCAGAGAGCAACACGCTGTCTAAATGCAGTGTTATACACTGTCAGCTCCTGTCAACTGAAAAGAGGAAAAAATTAGGTGTTAGTATGCATAGAATTAGAATTTTCATTTTAATGTCAACTTGCTTTGATTAACTACAATTCAGGGTAACAGATGCCTTTAATATATTACATTGTTTCTGGTTCGCCTTAATACATATCAGCTATGGTACTATCTGTGTCTTTTAGTGCTTCAAATGTCTGTACCTGAATCTGGGTTTAAATTCATAATTAACATAGGAATGAGCTAGTTACCAGGCACCAGTCACGTAACTGTACCTCTGGTCATGCAGTCACCAAAGAAGGAATGAATGAATGCTGTAAATGCATGGTGCAAGATCACAATAATTAATGTGGTATCTCTGTTTCTTAAAACTTTCATATCTGACAGCTTGTCTTGATGAGCCTCCTGACTCTTTTTTAGTCAAGTCTATTGCTGCTCAGATGCCAGTTCTAAAAACATCTGATTTAGAGCTCTCTTTAGGTCTTTTAGAACAATACGTTCATATTCGGTTAACAACAGATTGTTCAAAGACACGATGTTGTTGTACTTTCAGGTGCTCCCGTCAAGAGGTCGCCACAGTGGACCATCCAATCCGCACACAACTTGACAACACTCACTTCCTGGCACAACCCTGCCATTTTATCCGGGCTTGGGATTAGCATTGCATCCAGTAGCTGGGTTTTGTGCATTGGGTGGGAATTGAACCCAGCCTTCTGCATGGCAGGTGAGAAACTTACCACTGAGTCACCAATGGTTGAAAGGCACAATGTTTTGTTTATTTTATCCATCCATCCATCCATCCATCCATCCATCCATCCATCCATCCATCCATCTATCCATCCATTCATCTATCCATCCATCCATCAAGGAACCTCTGCAGTCAAGCTAGGGACTGTAGAGGCCAAAGATGATCACTATCATATTTACTCCCATTTTTACAACTGGGCAGGACCTCCAGTCAGTGTTCACATGCGCATTCACACACTACAGGCAATTTGGGAATGCCAATTAGCCTAACCTGCATGTCTTTGGACTGTGGGAGGAAACCAGAGAAGCCGGACCCTGGAGGTGCAAGGCAACAGTGATAACCACTAAGCCACAGTGCCATCGTTTTGATTTTTAATAAATGTTCAAAAATACACACAGTATCATCATCAGGATCCATCAGCATGCTCTGTCCTATATCCTGCTCTGGTGCGCAAACCCCTGTATACAAGCGGGTACACAAAATTGCAATACTATAATAGTGTAGCAATTTGTATAGTAAAAATGAACACTTGATTTGATTGTGGAGTAAATTCTAAATGTCCAACCAAAATGTAAAGAAAACACCTTAAAAAAACTTGAAACTGGAAATTGTGCAGCCTGTTAACTTTTCTACCCTTTGGCATTGCTGTGTCAGAATTCTTTGTAATTCACCCACTGGCGTTACCCATGTTCCCTTTGACCACATTGTCTCCGCATACGTCCTGTCTTTGCCTCTACAAAACGGACCATTAAGGTTTTATACAACACTCAAGCGGCTGAAGGGAGGATGGTCAATAAAGCACTTTCACCCCAAGGAAGTCACATTTCCGTTCGAACAATTGCGCAGACATTTTCACAGTCACGCCAGAGACATGCTCGAGTCAGAGACCATGACAACTCCATTTTAAAAGTGCGAGGAGAAAAAGAACAGGAGCTGCAGAACAGAGAAAAACAATGAACAATAATTGGAATGAACAATGATTACGGGACAACACCCACTGACAACACCCACCAAAAAACAGGACACAAAATTCATGGAATTGTCCACTATTGGGACAACATTTCACCGAAATGAGGACATGATTCCCAAGGAACCTTGAGAACAAATGAATTAACCATCTGTGTTTGGTCTGACTGCCTGACTCTCTTATCTTCCTCCCACTAATGACAACAGAGTTTTTGCGCCTGCAGTACTGCTCCGAGCCCACACACAACTTCCATGTACATGCTTCTTTTCTTGACGCAGTGCTGACGTATGACATGTCTCTCTATAGATAACATTAACTACACTACACAATATATCATAGCAAAAGATAGAAAGTCATAGCAGTGTTCTGGGAACATGCAATAAATGGCCTTGTATTGCACAGTAAGTCAAGTGCAGGGTAAATGGGTTTAAAATTTTAGTGAGCAAGAGATACTACAACACAAGGTTTAGGTACATTTAGGTCTAAATTTTAAAGGGTACAGGATGAGGCATTGACTATATACCCTTAGTAAAAGAAGGAATTCTGCAATGCACCAAGAACAATGATAATGGGTGTCATTTATTTTGTATGTAATTAATAAATTCAGGTAAAAGTTCTTTTTAGGACAAACCAGACAACAAATGTTGCCAGATTAATAGTTTTTTTTTAGTGGTTGTTTTTCCTTAATGAATGCTAATTACCAGGTGCGTTTACATTGTACTTGACATGCATTTTTGACACCAACAAAATAAAAGCATACAGTGCTAAAATGTAAAAAATCAAATAACTTTTCTTCCTTTAACGTGTTCTATTTTTGTCTTTTTGTTTTCATTTATTAATTGCTTTCTTCAAAGTCATTCATATGAAATTACCTAATTTTATTTCCAAAATAAATAAGTAACCAATAAGGATTGACAGCCTAACCCATATAAGTGTGTACATATACAAAAAACGTGCCATTTCGTGCATGTAATAGTAACAAATTAGGACATTTAAAATGACTGGAGTTGGAATAAGAACTATCCAGTCACCAATTTCTGAGTGGAAGAAATGTAGTCAGAAAAAAAATAATAACAATAAATCACATGACGAGGTTGCATTGTGAAAAGAATGCATTGTAACATGAAATCATAGGATAGTTACTAAACAGTTGTTAGTGAGTGTTTCCTTTCTTTCTTTCAGCTGCCCCCATCAAGGGGTCGCCACAGCAGATTTTCCAATCTGCACACAACTTGGCACAGGTTTCACACCGGATGCCCTTCCTGACACAACACTCCCCTTTTTCTAACCGGGCCCGGGGGTCGGCACTGCATCCAGTGGCTGGGTAGCGTGGGGATCCTCAGATCTCTAAATCAATAGCCTAGAGCCTTAGCTGCCGGAGCCACCACTCCTACAGGAAATACTACAATTTTATAGGAAGCAAAAAGATTGGACTTTGGAGAAATGGAAGAAAGGTGATGTGGTTTGATGATGTGCAGAGCTTGGGTGTGTCAGAGTAAGAAGGGAAGCATGTGAAGTGATGCATGGTGCCCTGTGCAAGCCTCTGGAGGCAGTGTTATGATCTGGGGTTGTTTCAGTTGGTCAGGTCTTGGCTCAACTGTGAGAATGAGGAATGATTTTCAAACATTAATTGGCGCAACACTGGGCGCCATAATCAAAGCTAAAGGCAGTTGAATGAAATCTTGAACTTTTTTTTTTTGGCCAAACAGTGTTCTTGTAATATATAAACATGCTATAACCACACTAAATGGATGGTTTTTTTTTGGGGGGGGGGGGGGGGAGTGCTCCTATTAACCTTTTTGCAAATAAAATGTCAATGTAAAGAAGTCTAAATATTCGTGATGTTTTATAAATGAAGCAGTAACTTTGATAAATCAATAGGCATTATTGAGATAAAGTGACCTCATAACATGACACACTATTACACAAATTTATACAGAGTTCTCAACATAAATATTGGCATCCTTCAACAATACAAATAAAGGACAAAATGGAGAAACCTTTTCACATATGCAGTAAATTTATTGACTCCCCTAAAACTATTTAACTTAAATACAAACAAATTGTCATGCTTGAATAAATATTTTTTAAATTGCAGTTATCCAGAAACTCTGTTGTTGTCTCTGATCAAATGTGAGGATATACACATCTAAAATCCCTGTTAAATGAAGGCATTATGGAAGTAATGAGGAGCAGGTCCTTCATATGTGACTTGCAAACAAAGAGGTTTCAAAGACACAGATGGTTGTAACATGCAATGATCATGTTATGGATATAAAAATAACACCTAAGCAGTTTTTTAATAAAATTTAAATGATGAAAAGTTACACTATCTGGCACAATTTTGAAAAACAAAAAAAAAAAAAATCCAGCATCATTGGTTATGTTTGATACAGCAAAATTATAGAAACAGATATGGAAAAACCAGACTGTGTATCAGATGGTGATTGATCAATGATCCTTTGAAGCTGGTGGTCTTGGAACTCCTGTGAGATGTGAGATTGTGTTCTGTCATTGTGAATTATTCACAAATTTGTACCTACCAGGAAGTTCAGACATGCCTGTAGATATTTTAACCAGAATAATAATATAGCTAACAACAGCAAACAGAAATTGTGATATGGGGAAGGACTCTAGATTTAAGGATGTTTTAAAATGGGAATCTCTGAAAAGAAGTTCAGTATATCACTCCACATTCTAGTCATTTTACATATATATTTTTTTTTCTTATTTTGAATGTATTGAATATGATCATGAAGTACCAGAGCTGTGAAAAATGATCAGTAATACATCAATTACATCAATTTTATTAAGTAATGATGTTTCCAATTTTAAGTAAACAGAACTAGCAGTTTTGGAGTTTGTTGTACTCATTCATATTAATCGTTCTTTACTTGCATTATTGAGTAGCCTAACACATACTATTTAAAAGCAATTATATATATATATATATATATATATATTTTTTTTTTTTTTAGTTGCTGTTGGTCTTTCGGCTGCTCCCGGCAATGGGTCGCCACAGCAGACAATGGAACAGGAATTGAACAATGGAATTAGAACAGGTTTTACACCAGATGCCCTTCCTGACGCAACCCATCATTTTATCTGGGCTTGGGACAGGCACTTCATCCAGTTGTTGGGAATCGAACCCAGGCTTTTCGCATGGCAGGCGAAACACCTACCAGTGAACCACCAGTGCCCTATTGCCCTGATGACGTCAGACACAAAATCGCTAGTATGAAAGATTTTTCATTGGTGGAACATTAAGGTGACAGTTACTTAAAATATCAAATTTGTTCAGCTAACCTGAAAAGTGTCATTTCTATAAACTCATAAATACCAAAAAGTTCTAAATACTCATCAATTTGAACCTTGAATTAAATAATTGTAACTATTTAAGTTAACAGCACTCAATATGTTTAATCACTTTGAGCATTAGGGTTTACAGTGTATAAGTATGGGTTGATGGGTCCGGACACTGTATAATGATGTGAGCTATTGCTTTTAGCTTTTTTGTGTAAATTTGTTGTTTCTATTTTTTTTATTTGTTCTAAAATATGTATTTTTTTTACAATGCATGCCAAGTAAACACATACTATGAGATTTCGATGGTACAACAGCTGTGTTTTTGACCTCTGAAATCTTATGTTAAGGAAACTCCTTCTCTGTCTCCTTCTCTGAATGCATACAATATAGGTGGGTATACAAAATGTAGGAGGGGAGTATTGTGTTCATTAACGCAAGCAGCCATGGCCATTCAGGGCTTTGAGAGGGTGTCTGAAAGGGGAAAGGGCTATCAGATACTGGGGTTCAGCACTCTGAGCTGGCAAAGCTCAGTAAAAGCCTTTCAGTGTCTGTGTGACTGAGCCACTCTGGAGGCAGAATGGAGATGGCTTTTAAAAGCATAGATTACAGTAAAGCTGGACTATGTGTCCTTTTTATCGCTCTGCGCCTCCTCAATCTCTTGCATCTGCTCTCCTCTCTCACCCTGTGAGGCCCTCGTTGCTTAGGCTTGTCAGCCAGTCAATGGGCTTTGAATCTAAACAAGTGCTTCAGCCCGGCTTTTTTTTTTTCCTCTCTTCCTTTTTTTCCCACTCACAAGAGAAACAGCGCATGGATCATCTCTGCAAAATCCATTCCGAAGGAAAGGAATTAAGTGCCTGATTCAAGTTCAAAAACACGGCGCCAAAAGGCAGCAAGACATTCTTTTTTCAAAAGAGTCATTTGTGTTCCTTGTACTCTGCGGTGTCTGTCAGCAAAACCCCAAACAACTTAAATGTAGCATTATTTACACTAATCTGTGGTAAGTCCAACATTCAGCCTTGACTGACTCCGAGAGACTCGCTAAGTGCCTTCAGAGAGACCACAGTAACAGCTCAGTCCCCTGTAATCATAACAGTGTTTTGCTCTTTGTTTCATCCTGGAGTTTAGTTATCAACTCAGAGTCCGTCCCCATGACCAATCTGTTTCGAACAGGACATTCAAGGCACGAGATTGCAGTTGTACTAAGAATCCAGCCATTGTTTTAGCTGACTTACGCAACACTTTGCGTTTATATCCATATAAAAGAACGCAATTAAGCGCCATGTGAAAACCATTGTGTGTGTGTGTGTGTGTGTGTGTGTGTGTGTGTGTGTGTGTGTGTGTGTGTTTTTAAAAAAAAAAATACAATTTAAGCTATTCAGTAAATCCCTATGCTTACACCTCAAATTCAAATTTCAACTTTTCAAAATTTAATTTGTCATGTACATAACAATACACAGTATGATATGCAGTGAAATGGTTATACTGTACGATTATACTTGACCGTAAATGAAAAAGATAGGATAGGATAAAGGATTAGATAGAATGATTTCACTATAATAAAAGGAAACCTGCGCTACAAGAATACAATTTGAACTAAAGGTAGAATTTCCAATAAAAGTAAAATACATATAAAAATGGAAAAAAGAAAAAAAAGTGTAATAATTTTTTGTTTATTATTATTTAAATAAAAGAAAAACTGCAATATTCCTGTCTGCTTTCTTTATAAAAGCGTAGCAAGTAAAAAGTCAAAAGATTTTTAGACACATTCACCTTATTTTAATGTGTGAAGTATGTAAACAATTGATCTTTATTTTATAAGGGAAATTCACTATATTTAAGGTTTCCAACCAGCTACAGGAAAGTCACTTGATATGTGAATTGTCATATCGCATTTAGTTTTTAAATGTGAAGCTTCTCTTCATTTTTTATTTTATCTCAATTTTTACAGGATTCATTCATTTTCACAGGTGATTTGTGATTCATTTATTTTCAGTCATTACTTTCACCCTGATTTATTTTTATTTTTTTTACGCATCAATAATTTATTAATCACATATTCAGTAGTTTACATCTTAGATGTGCTGTTTCAGAGCATAAACTTCACCTGGCAGTGTTCTTAAATATACTCACACTCATTTATCGGAGGAGATTCTTATAGGATATAAATATCTTCCCAACTATTTGGACTTTCACAAGTCCCACATTTGATATATGCAAATGTCACAAATAAATTTGTTCATATCTGGCTTGATAATTCAGGATTATTATTTTATTCTTAACATTGCTCTTTAGCAAGGGTTAAGCAGATAAACTTTTAGAGGATTTTTGGGTTTTATAACAAAGCTTAACTTTGGTTTGGTGCCACAATAAAATGATCAGGTCCAACATAACCCTATCTGTAAAGTTCTGCCTACGCCCGTGGGAGGCAGCAGTGGCATTTAGCACTGCGAGGGCCTTTGTGGAATCATTACTCCAGCCTTCAGGTTGGGAATGCTGGATTCATGGAAAAAAAAAAACTACAATGCTACCTCCTGGCCGACTATAATCTCTCAAGGGAGATTTTGTTTTTGGATCAGTAAGTAAGTAAAAAAGAGTTCTTTTTGAAAATAGAGAGAGAGAGAGAGAGAGAGAGAGAGAGGCTCTAAAAGCTGTGCAAAGAGTCATAACCTTTGTTCTGTTCAGAAGGGCACTAATGTTTTCCAGTCTGTCCTTCAGGAATCAGAGCAAACGCTGCCCCTTTGCTCATATGGCCCCTTCTTCTTCTTCACTCCCTCTGTTTCACCAGTCCAACCTCACTGGGTGAACAATGCCAGCCTTTGTAAATATAGAACAACATATAGACTCTCCACCAACCTATGGGCTTGTAATTGACTAGTTGTGGTGTTCCCCTGGGATGGGCAATTCCTAGAGGATGAATTAAATTACCAGTTTAATTGATAGTTTGAGTGTTGTTTTTTTAGGGCAACTTGAAGCTAAAGTCGCAACAGTCAAGTGGTCATTGCCAAACAGCGTCATGAATAGTTTTGCCATAAAATGCTCCCCCCAACCAAGAGCTTTCTTGGTTTCATTTATTCAGTTAACCGTTCTTTTTCCTTTACCAAAATCTTTTCTACCACATAGGAGGAACAGAAGGGGGTATATGTTTGGAGAAGACCTGTGAGATAGGTAAGCAGGTGAAGATGTGTGAAGAGCTTTGATTTTTAAATATAATTTTTAAGTCGTTCTAATGAGATAAGGGAAGACAGTGAAGATAAATAAGCAAAGGTATGACATATACAGTTAATTTGGATTGTGTAATAATCTGTGCATTATAGTAGTGACAGTGCATTGACCAGAACATCTAAACGGTGTTGTGTTAGAGAGCAGTGCGTAATCTTGAATTGTTTCACAGATGGGAAATTGTCGGCAATCATATGAAGAAAGTGTTGTCTGGAATAACACCAAGATTCTTAACATCTTTGGGAATAGGTATGTTGCAACCAGTTATGGAGAAGGCAAAAGTATTCCCTGTTCTTGATAAATCTGGAAATCTCTCTTTTTTCCCAGTTTTAGCAAGAGGTGATTTACTGTATAGTCCACAACACATACCTCAGTGTTGCTGCTGTAAAGTTTAAGAAAGTTATATGTTGCCCAGGTAGTATGTCATACAGAGTAAGGCTACTGGATGGAGAGAATAGAGGTAATCTTGGTACATGAATAAAGCTGCATAGAAACGGCATAATGGCGTAAGTGAAAATTTATGTCAAAATGACTAAGAATATTGCCAAGGAGGAGGTAAATGATGAAAAGAAGTGGCCCCAGTACCAAACCCTGCGGGATTCCATGACAGTCTTTTGAACTTTCTGATTGATAGGTTTTTATTTGGACAAATTGTGCCCTATCAGTGAATTATAAAGCAAACCATTCACACATAGTGCCATGGACACTAACACTAGCCAGACACTCCATGAGAAAATGATGAGAAAGGGTATCAAAGGCTGCCCTGAGATCAAGATGGATGAGGATAGCGAGTAAACCAGAGTCAGATGCACAGGGGAGGTCATGAGTGATACCCAGTACACAATGAAAAAAAAAATCGTTATTTTAGTTTTGTTTCTCATTCAACTATACCAAAAGAATTGCCTCTGTCATAAACCGTAGTAATAATAATAATAATGGATTTCATTAAAAGGCATGGTTAATTTCTTAATTCTTTAATCTATATAAAATATTTTCTTAGGACTTTACCCTTTAGTTGGTGTCTTTGCATTTTAAAAATTGCACCAGTGCACACCTACTAAGTAAAACTGTTCATTAGTTAAATCAGGTGTGCTAGGAGCTGAGAAAGCACTACAATGTGCAATGGTCCTCTAGGACTTGAGTTAAAAACCACTGCATTACACAATTTCTCTCGAGTTTCATGAAATTCAAATGATTTGAATGATTTTCTCTTTTCTCCCTCTCAATAACAAGAGTATAATTTATATATTTTATTATGCATTGTTTTAATTATTCACATATTTTTACTTACATTAGTTTTTATTTTTTGATGAAGCCAGGGCAACAATACAGAATGGCAAATCAGAAATTGTAAATAAAAATCAAGCTGGGGTCAGGCAGTCAACAAAACAAATTACACTAGCAAATTCAGAAAACAGGCTTTCAGAAAACATTACTGACAAAGCAGGAGCAAAACCTTTCAATGTGTGTGTGTGTGAGTGCCTATGGGTTATTTGTGGCATGTGTTAATTGTGAACAGGTGAGAGCAATCAGAGGTCTGGAGACTCAGAACCTTTTCTTGGTCTATCTCTTGGGCATGAGGCTGGGCGATATTTGCTGATGGAAAAGGATTCACAGCATCAAAGATTGGGTCATAAATCTACCAGTCAGTACTGCATTCAGTGTTCAGGGGTTCCAGTGAAATATCAGTATGTGAACTCGCATCGAAAGGACCAGTGATTAAATGTTTTAATAGGAGGAGATGCGAAGTGGAAGAGAGGCACTATTGTCTAGAAAGGTTAAGTGTGTATATTATTCTATGTGCCTCATGAGTTTAAAAAAAATCCATCCAAAATAGTAGTGAATGAGCTCATTGCTGCCTCTGTATAAACACAGATCTCTAGTTGAGAGCCACACTTAGTCACCAGGTAATAAACATGTGTCATGAATAATAAACTTGCAGTCTACACGTTCTTTATGTTCAATTCTTTACTACTTGTTGTAAATGTCTCATCCCATTTGGATTTTTCCAAAGTGACTTACAACTGAAACGGGATACAACTGAGCCACTGCGAGTTAAGGTTCTTGCTCAAATGTGCACCAGTGCCAGCTTGGTTGTGCAGGATTTGAACTTGCAGTTTTCCAAGCCATTGCCCACTGCCTTAAACACTTTCCAAGACATTTAGGTTTTCCTCATTGTCTGCAACTTTTTAAAATTAAAAGTACTTACTTTTGAGAATAGGCATAATTGAGCATCTTAGGGTTAAGGGCCATACTCTGGGATTTGAACTCTGGTCAGTAGATCAAAAGCCCTTAAGCACTGAGCTATCGGTGCCCACACATGAGTTAAGTCACTGAGTGAAATATTTAGATACCACCCTTTTTTTAAAGCAGTTAAGTTACACACAAATGGTACAGTGTATTAGCAATGTTGTATACTGAATGATTGAAGATTTTGCAAATTTGAAAGAAGTACTAGAAAATGGCCCAATTGGCCTGATGAGTAATTTAGTTTTCTTCAGATATATGGAGTTCTGGTCACATGACAAGTGTGCACTAGGCCCAATTCATCTGTCTAGCTTGACTGCCAATACGTCTGTTACCAAAATCATCATTGAAGTTGGTCATTTGGTCATTTATTTATATGACGAATTATAAAACAGATTATGAAGCATATGGCACCACTATTGTATTCTGATGAGATTAGATGCACTTGTGAAATAATCTTCTGTGAACATGCAGACTGGCTTAAATTGTTCCCAGGTGGGGGATTAATGATAATGGGTGTTGATTTTTCACTCTGTCCTGATTCAGTCCTCTGTAATACATAATACTGTGCAAAAGTCATAAGCACTCATTAAAATTAATAACTAATTTCCTTATAAAACTGAACATATATCTCCTAAATCTTCCAGGTTTTAAAGGTTTTATTTATTTATTTATTTATTTATTTATTTATTTATTTATTTTATTATTTTTTGAAGACATTCTTTCTTGATATCATTTATTGGCATACGCCCAAGACTTTTGCACAGTACTAACTACATGGATGATTTAAACCAAAGGAAAGCTTTCATTCATTTATTCATTTTGTATATTGCTTATCCTGTACCGGGTCACAGAAAGCCTGGAGCCTATCCTAGGAGATTTCGGGTATGAGGGAGGTACACCCTGGATGGGGTGTCAGGTCACACACGCCCACATACTACAGGCAATTTGGGAACAACAATTAGCCTAATCTTTTTTATTTTATTTCTATAGCGCTTTTAACAATGGTCATGGTCAAATCTGTATGTATTTGGACTGTGAGAGGATATCAGAGTAGCTGGAAGAAACCCACCAAGCACGGGGAGAACAGGCAAAAAGACTCAAGGTGGGAATCAAACTCTCTACCCTGGAGTTAACCAATGTACCACTGTGCCTTAATTGTAAACAGGAAATTTCAGTATGAGGGGAAAAAAAATATATATATATGATTGATGATAATGGACAGGGATAATGGCCACATAATATTTGTGGTGTCAACACTACTGAACTAATCTTGAGTATTTTCTATTTAGCTGGGCCTAAGTGCTAAACCAGATCACGAGCTGTCATTAATGGGAGTCATTTTTGATTATCATCAATCATCCTAAAAACCCGAAACAGTTGGTGTCTTAAAAATGGATTCGCTGACACTAAAGCCTAAAGCCAAAAACAAATCGATTTTGGTAACTATATATGAGCTGTGATAAAACACAACAATAAAGTGTGAGTATGAGGTTCAACATGTCAGTTGAAACACCTGAAGTTAAAGAAAGACCCATTCAAGGCTATATTTGCTTAGTTGTGTGTTCTAAATCAATAAGGAAAGATCAAAGGGACCCTGTGTCTCATAATCGTAAAGTATAGTTTCAGGTTTTGAGAGATTCACTATTTCAGAGAAAGGGGAGATGGAGAGCCCTTAAAAGTCACAGCCATAAGACCAACACATTGCATGCTTGTTTTATTAAAAGCTTGTGTTTTTCTCTTTCACAGTTTGTTTTTGATACTTTTGCTGTATTTACGTGTTGCTTTAGACCTGACCTATGAGCTTAAATTGTGCAGAATCTTGAATCATGATGCCGTCTCTGTAAAAGTGACGTCTCATTATGGAAATGCTAAATAGATATGAAAATACTGTATATTAACAAAGTAACAAAAAAAGTTACAACAAAACAAAAAACAAGTGTGCACAATGATTTATTCATGTATAAATGAAATGTTTTTATCTTTAGAAACCTTTCATATGGTGGCTGGAATTTAAACCATAACCACACATTTCATCTGTTATTATGGTTTCTTACCAGTTAACATTTTGGCAAATAGGCCTATTTCACATTTATAAATCTACATAGTTTAAAATTATTTGTTAATGTATCAACTCTGCTATTTTAAATTAACTATTTTACCTTGTCTCTTCATTAAAGTCTCTCCGCTGTACTCCTACCTCCATAACTTTTTAGTACTCTGTGCCCCAGTGATAGATGATACCCTTGTCAGCACCCTAAGGGCCTATAAATCGGAGCTGACCATAATGGTAGAAATGGGTGGGGCATTTTTCTGCGTGTACGTGTGTGTATCTCTTTGAACTGTCTCTACCTCTCTGTTTGAAACTGATTCAGCTGCACAAGCTACACTGTCCTGTCAGTATCACGGTAAGGCACCATTATCATAATAATCTAAGATTTCAGCATGTAACACTAAGTGGCAGTGTTCGCAAACTCTCTAGAGATTGTTTATGTCTCTGGCAGGAATTTTCAAGTTTACTTGACCATATTCATGCATTACACTGGATGACAAGCACAGTCGTGTGCTGGCACTGATTGTTCTTTGCCCAGACAGTGGGCTTCCCTGGTAGGCATGGTTAAATCCTTAATGCATCTTGGCTGTGTGTGTGTGTGTGTGTGTGTGTGTGTGTGTGTGTGTGTGTGTGTGTGTGTGTGTGTGTGTGTTTATGTGTATGACCACCATGGCTGATGCAGAGTGACTTGACGTGTCTGGAGCCTGCAGCGAGGCGCATGGCTCTCCTGACCTCGTGGCCCTCGCTTCAAATCTGGCTGAGCCAAGAGCATTACAGGCACCATGGGGTGCAACGTTCAAGACTTCCCAAGAGGTTTTCACTCTGCACTGGCACACAGAGCTCTGTCATTACAGCTCTCTCCATCATTCTGGTCCTCTAAATGCCCCCGACACACACACCAGCCCTTTTCCTGGCACTTGAGTATGTCATGTCACTGTAAGATATTTATGTACAGAATAATGAGAGGCACTAGTTCTTAAATATCCTATAACGTAGTGTAAATGCCAACATAAATGTATAGACTTGCTGCGCCAGAGCTTCAGGGCTTTAGTTCAATCCGGAGCTCGAGGCTACTGCATGTTACCCATGTCCATGTGGGTTTCGCCATGCTGGTAAAAAACATGCCAAGTGGCATGTGCACATGACTGCTGGGTTAGGCTACAGATCTGTCATGACACAGGCCGGGATTTGTAAAGCTTTAACTGAATACTAAATGACAGATCTACATTTCTTTGAAAATGAACAAACTCAGAACTTCATATAAATTGAAATCAGCTCATCCAAACTCTGATCTCATGATGCACATGGCCTATGCCTGATCACTTTGTATTTGTATCACATAAGCCTCCCATTTACCTCTTTTTATACGTCCTGTTTTTCTGATCTCTGTTTTCTCCTTTCTGGTTTTCCACAGTTCCTGTTTGCTGTTTTCCTCCTAAATCATTGTTTGCACCTGTCTCTTGTTATTGGACTTGTTTTGTCTCGTTAGTGCCCATTAGTGTGTGTGTGTGTGTGTGTGTGTGTGTGTGTGTGTGTGTGTGTGTGTGTGTATAGTCTCCAGTTTGTAAATGTTCGTGGCAATGTCTTGCTAATGTCAGTCTGCAATTCCAAGCAGTGGTTTCCTGTGTTTTCGACTTTCTAATTCCTAGCTTCCTTGTTTCTCATCCCTTGGTCTTGGTTTTCTGTCCTCATATTAGCCATGTTAATTGAAGCAAGGTCCAAATAAACATCAGTATAGTAGGTCTATTGTGCATCAGAGTCTCACAGTACAGACTTTCTGGGCACTAATTCTGAACAAACAAGCGTCAAACTGTTGATCACGTAAATTCTCTCATAAAGCATATTCTGATCCAAGATCAGTTTACTTTTGGACAATCTGATTAGATCCTAGATTACGCCAAAATTATTGTGCTGTGCTGATCTGTCTGCACTAAAGAATCAATATTCTATTAATAACTGTACTAATATTGCAATTGGCTAATATCACTGTCTAATTAAAATTTATTATTTTGAAAAATATACTCTTAGGATATTTACCCAGACACCCCATAACAGCCAGCCACCTCATGCAGTGCCGGTCCCAAGCCTGGTTAAGAAAAGTTGAAGGGTTGTGTCAGGAAGGGCATCCGGTGTAAAAACCTGTGCCACGTTGTGTGCAGATCGGATGGTCCGCTGTGGCGACCCCACTACGGGAGCAGCGGAAAAAAAAGTTTAAACCTTTTAGGATATTTCCATGGATGTGATTAAGCCATTCTTTCTTAAACAGCCCAACGAAGAGGTATGAAGTGAAAGTACAGAGCCAGGAGAGTAAACAAATCAGCCTTAAAAAGGCTATAAATTATATCGGCTGTAAGCCTGTAAATTTTATTGGCTTTGGAACATTATATAGATGGAACAAGAGGTAATTGTTTGCCAAATCAACTTCAGTGAATACACTAGTTAGTGTTTTTATATGATTTATTTATATGACAAGCACAAGATTTTATATTCACTTCATTTCAGCTCCCATCTCACCTTTTAAATCATACTAACGGGACATGTCTTTCTCTCTCTCTCTCTCTCTCTCTCTCTCTCTCTCTCTCTCTATGGTACTGTACGTTATATTTATTTTACCAAAAGTCACCACGGCCGCTAAAGGTTCTGCTTCAAATAATCAAAACTACTGGAGTGAATTCCGAGTACCACTGTGTGTCATGAATCACCCCTAATCCCTTATTCTATGGAAGATTACATCGAGCGGGCCAAAATATATTTCACACAGAAGGCTAATGTAAAAGATAAATGTCTGACTTTCAAATCCCCGTCCCATACTGAGGGTTGAAAGAAGACTATTTTTGGGCAAGGCAAAGCGGCCACATAATTTTGGACTCCCGGTGGTCGGCTGAGCCTCAGGTCTCTAATAACCCAAATTGAGTTGACTTTGCTGGGCTAAGAGAGGACTAGCCCTCCGGCTGCTGAGCGCAGAATTTGCAGAGTACAATGAAATCAAACATTAGCCTCCTGTACGAACGCAATGCCTCAGCCAGCTCACTGCTCTTATTTCAAACACTCTCCAATGACCAAATCTAGTTCAACAGCCTTTTTTCTCTGTGTCCCACATTTACCATTTGGTAGATGATACATGAAAATAAATGTTAGAGGAAATAAGTATAAATAGACTTTCCCAACTTAAAATGATGGACACCTGGGTGTTTTATACCTTCACAAACTGCAACACCATGATACAGTTATCATGATCTTTCATTTGCTAATGTATGATGTCACATTTCAAACTACAAACTTTTTGAAGTCTACTATTTATTGAATGTAATGTTAAATAAATAAATAAAAAGAAATTTAAATGCAGTGTGAGAAAGTGGAACTTCAAAAGGAGAACCCATCCCTGTGGGAGAGATCTCAGGTGATTGAGGTCAGGGAATTCGCAAAGTGCTCTAATGTTACAGAACAATACTTGAACTCAGTTCTAAATAGAGGCTCCAACTAATGTCAGCTTATGTTCCTTTGCTTAGTAATTTGCCCATTAATTGCTCATTAATTTTTGTCAATATTGATTGATATCTTGATTAATAGCCAGACAGACTAAGAGACCAGGTGGTGGGCCAAAGCTCTGGTTGCCGTGAACTTCACGCCATGTTACTGGGAGAGACAGGCTCAGTCCCAGCGTTAGGCCATTGTTTGACTTGGCGCGGCATACAGCTCCCTGGGGTTCAGCCCATCAAAGGCTTTCTGTTAGCCACCGGAGCACTTATTGTAGAAAAATTGTCCCTCCAAAAAATTAGCATGGCAGAATGAAGAATGCATAATGCGAGGCAAATGACAGCTGCAGAGCTGAAACAATGGGTGTGCAATGGCTTTTGCTTTGGTGCACTTCTTATGGAAATGAAGCCACCCTCCACTTTTGGAGGCCAAGAAATGGTTTGTCCAATTTTTTTTTTTTTTTTTTTTTTTTTTTTTGGATACACACTCCTGGATCTGGCTATTTGATTTTTTTTAGTAAGTGTAATCCCTTAATTTTTTTTGCTAAATCCATTTTCCTAGTATAATACTATTATTGGGCCCGTCACAATTCAATAAATTCCAGTGTGTTTATTTTATCACAGGGTAATTTTGGCAAATTACACACTTATACACCAAAAGGCAGTGGGATTTAATGGGAAGACAAAGACTATACATTTGCAGCAAGAGAGAGAGAGACAACATGTGTTAAGGTTTGGTGTTTAATATGCTAATTTATTCTTGGGCTAATTCAGTAAGGGTGCTGGAGAAAAAGAGCAGTAGCATGATTTCAGCCAAATTGGATTTCAGCGGTAGTACCAGATGAATCAGCATCCATGTGGGTGCTGTTGTGCCTTGAGCGGGCTTTCCACTGAGAGAACACCCTCTTCATTTCCAGAGTGGGATTGTCCCTGCCAGATCAGGCTCTTCACTGCCAGAATGGGCTCTCGGTTGCCAGAGTGTGCTCTTCGCTGCCTGGGTGAGCATTAGAGTGCCAGAGATAACTCTGTACTGTAAGAGCAAAGTCTCTTCTGCAAGAGAAGACTTGCCACTGCCAGGCCATGGTCCCCACTGCCAGAATGTTCTTCCAACTGCTAGAAAGAAGTCTCAACTGCAACAGCAGATTTTCTTAACTGTGTTACTGAACTTTCAAGTGCCAGAGTAGGTCCTCCACTGCCTAATCAAGTTCTTCACTCTGGGTTCTCCACATACGATTGTCACATCCAGAGCATCATCTGCACTGCCAGAGTGAACTCCCCACTGCCAGAACAGCCTGTCTGCTGTCAGAGTAGTCTATCCACTGCCAAAACAATGTCACCATTACACCATTACAAGGGTAACTTCCAGAGGGATTTATCCGCTGTAAGAAAGCAGCCTCAGTCTCAAACTACATTAATGGTCTCTCAAGTACTAATGCCAGGTCTTCACTCTTCTTCTCTGGTCTTCAGTCTTTGGACTTCTACAGTGGGATCATCACTTCCAGCACATTATCTGCACTGCCAGAGTGATTTCTCCACTTCAAGAATGGGTCTATCTACTGTCAAAATGGTAACTACTCTGCCGGAGTGCTCTCTCGACTGCCAGAAACAGGTCTTCGCTGCCAGAAGGATTTTTCTTCTGCCAAATCAGATTCTTACCTACATTATTTGTCTCTCAAATGCCAAACTGGATTCTCCAAACCAGGTCTTCACTCTGGGTTATCCACTTCCAGAGCATTATCTGCACTGTCAGAGTGAATTCTCCACTGCCAAAGAATACTCTGTACTGCCAAGAGGCTCTTTATATCAGAGTGAGGTCTTCACTGCCAGAGCAATCTCTCAACCAACAAGGTTGCATCTCCACTAAGATTGTCACTTCCAGTCCAAGTTCCTCCACTGCCAGAACAAGAACTTCAATTCCAGAATAGATTTTTTCACTTTTATCTCCATTTCCAAATTCATCTCTAAAACTGTAGATTTGTCTGTCTATTAGCATAATGGGATTTCCATTCGCAGAACAAGCTAGAGTGACTGGATATTGTCTTTGTTTTGCTTCATTATGAAGTATTTTTATCGAAAATTTGATTCTACTGTTTGAGGGTTTAAGAGATTGTGCGCCTAATCTGTTTTCTTGTACACATTCCTTACCCAAATTACGAAAGAAAAAAAAATCTACCTATGGTATGTGAAATATTCTGTATATTTATGAACATGCAAGTTTTCAAATTTCAACCATCACCATACAGAGCCCTAATTGGTAGAAAAGTCATTAAAGATTTATTGCCTCAGTTATCTTTGTTAAATTGATCTAGAAACAAATGCAAATTTTATCTATTAAATTATTCCAAGTGGGATCAAGGAAGCATAAACAAATGCCAGATGTTTGAGATAACAAATATGTAAGCAATTGAGACATTTGCATCACTAATAGCTTATGGTTATACAGTACATTCAAATGGGCTGGTAAGTCGTTAATTTCAGTATAGCCTTTTGCAGATGGCTTTGCCTTAATTAAAGGCTAAACATTTTATCCATCTGCATTGCCTTTCTTTGGCTCTCTTTGCTTTCCAACAAGGGCTTTTGTAGTCCTGCTAACAGTCCAAACAAACAACCTCATATTGTTCCGGACGGCGGTAGTCGTTGTTGATGCATTTGTTTATATGATCGATATGGTTAACATTACAATATGCCTTTGTGCTGTGCTAGGGGATGTTTGTCACAGGGCAAATGAGACGGGAACTTTTTCAGGGCCTTTGAAAACTGAGCTGGCGCAGTGTGCCCTCTCGCTATTGTTGTGCAGGAACAGAACCTCTTGCTTGGTATTCCCCTCACAAACCCGCCCAAACTTTGGCCTAAGAGATGGCCTTCAGGAATCCAGCTTTGCTTTGCCAATTCAATCCATTTACCCGTCAGCTTTCTAACTCAATTTCCCTCTCCCTCTCTCACTGTGCTTTTATGTCACACTTTTTTTTGCCGATTCTTTTCTTGATTAAATCTTCAACATCTTGGTGCTTCTTTTTGTGCTCCTTCCCAATTACATTCATACAAAATACTTACAAACATTTATGCAACATGCACATGTTAAGGTTTAAAAAAAAAAAAAGAAGAAGAAGAAGCACCTTAAGGATATGAAAGAAAAGTAGAAACAGTTTGTAACGCTGTTCCCATACAGGTTTGACACATCATTAGATTGCTAATATAGATCCATCCATCTATATCACCCTGCAAGCATTGGATACAAACACAGGATTAGATTGGATTGATTGAGGCAGAATATTAAAGGGGAAAATTAAAGCAGAATCAAAACTCTAATTCAAGCAGAAGGAAACACCAGAACACTAACAGATGAAGTGATGAGATTGTACAAACAAAGCAAACTTTAATCTTAAACTTAGACACTATGCTCAGTGCAGTCCTCAAACTGGTAAGTGTCTGACTTCTCTTTGCATACTGGTTCTCACAGTTCGGCAGCTGATTTTTTTGTTAAAACACACAGGTCTGAGAGATGACACCTGCAGGTGTCTTATTGTTTTTCAGCTTTTATTAAAGCTATTATTTATTATTTTTTCTTACAGGAAAAAAATGCAAGAACAATATTTTCTTTGATGAGCACAGGATTCAAGATATCCTTAGCTTGAAATCCTCAAGGCTGTACCACTCCCAATCAATGAGATATTGCATCCTACTTCTATGACATCTGGAATCCAGGATCTCTTTGATGGTGGGTTTGTTGGTTGGCCCTATAGGTCGAGTTGAGCAATAGTTGAAGCTCCTTTATGTATGGGATTGGAATAAATGGTTTCAAGAAGGATAGGTAAATGTGTGTGTGTGTGTGTGTGGGGGGGGGGGGGTGTTCATCGTAAAAAGTTTGTTGTGTGTGTGTAGTTTCTCAGAACTTCTCAGTTCTTTGTAATCATTCATTACAGCTGTTGGAGCAGAGATAGTTTTGGTGTTCCAGGCTAAAGTAGGGACTGGCACCCTTGCACCAAAACAAAGTCAATTGGCCAACTGATGCAATACATTTTGAGCATCATTCTCTCAAGATTGAACACAAAACCAATCCTCCTGTAGCACAATTTGTTTTTATGAAGCGACCTATTTCTCATTTTTCTCACTGGACTTGACTTTTTGTAGCTGATATAATGATGTTGGTTTTAATGAGACCCCAGCTTTTTATTGATGCTCTCTAGATTTGTGAGGTGTATTATTGAGGCTTCTACCCAAAACACTGTCTTTTGCGAGTTTATGGAAAAAGAAACAAAACACAAAACACAATTAGGATAATGATCCTGTCTTTTGTACAGTAGGTATCTAGAAAAGATGGGTGCAGCAAGAGGAGGGGAATTTTAAGGATGAATCTCATGAAATTGGCAAAGCCAAAGTATTTCAGCAGTCCTGTGCTAGTTTGGAGGACCAAACATTATGTGATCGCAAGCACCTTGAGTTTATTAGTGAAAACACTAAAGTACATGTTAAAAAGGTTTTTACAAATAGCTGTTTTTCTAAGTCTTTTTCACATGTGGAATGTATATATATATATATATATATATATATATATATATATATATATATATATATATATATATATATATTTATTATTTTAATGTTTATTATATATATGTAATAATAATAAACATATAACATATAATAAATATATAATATATAATACAATAAACATATATTTCAGAGATTTTGAGGAAAACATTCATAATTCAATCTGCTATATATATCAGAACATGCTGTGTCTGATATATATAGATTAAGCAGATATTTAAACAAACATTAATTAGTGCACCATTTGAAAGCATAACCCCCACAAAAAGACACACACATACACACACTCTTGTCGCATGAAGGAGACATGGACTGGTTTAAATATCCTTCATAATGGTAAATTTCCCCAACGTATTGTAGCCTTGAAGTATTAATGAACCATCTGGGTTTTGTCCATTTTACACCGTAATTTGAGAACCATATTAACAGGTAGGTGTGTGTCACATTTACTTTGTATGCATGAATTCTCCAGCAAATCCTGGCAGCGGAATTTCATACTTGGAAGGGAAAAATAACACAGCAGTTCATGATTTGTTTTTCATAGTCAAAGTTTGTCATTTAAGACTGGGAGATGGTTTTCACCTGCTTTTCCCATGAAATGACCCCTTTTAAATCAGCGCCCCAGCTGCTGCCTGTCTTCCCCAGCTCTGATTAGAGGGCAGCGAGAAAGAAAAGCACCTTCCTTGCAAATGGGATTAGAACTGTGCTTTCCCAACACGATTTGTTTTCTTTATGAGGCTTTTGTTGTTATCGCAATGTCGTTACGTTCAGTAGTTTTGCTTGCAGGACAAAGCAATAAATGAATTGCAAAATCTAAATACACTAATTTGAAAATAAAATGTAACTGTTAAACATAAGGTTCACACAAGTGTCAAAATATATTTAAAACTATAATTTAGAGCAAATGATCAAATTGACAGGCTCTGTCTTTATAGCACTTGTGGAAATGCTGAGTACACGAAAGTTGAATTATTTTTTAATTGTTCAGAACCAGTGCTGTTACAGTACATGCAGAGATGATTGTTGCCTGGTGCTTTCAATAGATTACTGACCAAATTATACCAAAGAAAAATCCAAATGGCGTTTAGGTCTGTTTTTATCTGATTCAATCCAATTTTATTTGATCATATTTTATTTATATAACACCTTTAACATGGTCATTGTCGCAAAACAGCCTTACTGAATCCGAACTGTTTGTCTGAATTTCAGTCCTAAGCTACTGCAATCGCAACCGCAATCACAAACCATCAGAGATAAAACTGGAATAAAACAGAAATAAAAGTCCATCTTCATGGTTTCATGGAACTATCGTCAGTTACTACATGCATCCCAAGCAGACCAGTAGCCAAACACAAACAGGGCACCAGAATGTATCAGACAGGTCCAGAGGGTAGACGGGGTTGGGATCATTGGCAACTTAGGAGTGCCATGTGTTGCTTGAGAGAGAGAGAGAGAGAGAGAAGTTACATTTACATTCATTGCATTTGGCAGATGCCCTTATCCAGAGTGACTTACATTTGTCCTGTTATACATCTGAGCAGTTTAGGGTTGAGGGCCTTTCTCAAGGACCCAACAATGTCTTGAATTTAACTCTTGACTATCAAAACCATGAAATTGAGCTACCCAGCTACCCCTTTTACCAGCTACCCAGTCCACCAGTTAGGTACAGTCACAATCTCATAATGGATAAGGTCAATGTATAACACAAGCAAAGAGACACAACCCTGAGCACAGGCCAGTAGTAGGTCATCTACGTACCACTTTAACCAGAGCCGTGTCTGTGCTATAATGAGGCCTAAATCCTGACTGATACAGTTCATGAATAGTATTCCTATGTAGATATGAGAATAGCTGCTGTACTACAACTACAAGGGGAGATTTGATATTGCCTTGTAATTGGACAGCTGAAAGGGGTCAAGGTCAGATTTCTTAATTACGGGTTTAATACTACTAGTTTAAAATATTTCAGAAGCAAGCTACTGTTGAGTCGAATGTTGAATGTTTTTTTAATATGGGTTCAGTTAAATCTGTTATTATTTGTTAGAGTAAACAGATTTTGCTAAGATTTGTGAAGGGGAGTAAAATATAAGCGATATTGTTACATTATCATTTGCATCAATATTTATTAGACTGTCTGAATTTTTTGCAGTCACTCACCACTATACGGTATTGTTGGGCTTGTTTTGGTGGTGGTTAATTTTGCTACATTATCAAATAAGAATCTAGGATTATTTTTGTTATTTCATATGAGAGAGGAGAGATATATTGATCTAGCAATACTACGGGTTTTATTATGGTTCAGAACACATTATTAAAATGGCAAATTTGATATTAGGTAAAATGTCTGTGGATGCAAACTGTTGGGTCACCATGTATAATCCCTTTGTTAGTAAAAAGCATTCTTTAATATCTCAGCAACATTATTAACTGGGCCTTTGATTCCCGATTGGATCATTTATTGTCAGACTGAAGGCTTTGATCCCGACACTCCTCCATGTTGATCATTAGAGCATCCTCGCTGAGGCTCTTTTGGTCAACATGGATCATTTGATTAATAAATATTCTGAATGCTTCTTGTCCTCTTGTCGTGAGGAGAAGAAACACACAGACTGAATGTCTATTCTGCATTCTCACATATAGTACATTAGCAGTTTGGACATACTAGATGCAAAGATTATTCCTTGTCGCTTGCAGACATTTGGTTAAGTCTTATGGTTGAAAGTTGTTCATAAGACAAGTATAACAAATAGTGAGAAGAATACCTGGGTATGGATGTATTTCTGAAAGTAAATCAATTGTAAGTGTAATCAAGTCAAACTGGGACTACTTTTATTTCTCTATATAGTCCGCACCTACACTAATGCCCTAATCCCAGCATTTCACTAGTGCTTGGATACCAACAATGTAGAAAGTTTTCATTATGCCAGAGCCATAATCAGACTGCCTGCTTCATGTCTGAAACCCTTTAATGGCTCAAACATGTTTTGGAGCGCGGTCAGGGCTTTACGGGGGATGTGGCAATAACTCCTAGCCGAGTTCCTGTAAGGTACAAGTGGTATTCACTGTGTGTACAGTTCACACAGACAGATGCGTCTCTTGCGCAATTTGGTGACAAGTTATCTTTCGATATTGCACGGCCAGGTGTTCCACTCACTGAACGTTCACAAGAATGGCTGCAACGGGCTCTGCAGAGTCGCCTCAGCTTGGATCATCTTTCATGAATGTACGGCCTTGATTTTAAAAAAATTTTGCACCATTCAGATGTTTTACTGTGAGTCTCATCACTGTACCATGCTTGTGGTCCTCTGTCAATAGATTTTACACCTTAATTTTTCTTGACTTGAATGCACCTCGTAGATTTGACCAAAAACATGTCATTGTCACGTAAACTAAAACAAGAAGTTCTCTTTTTAGACTTATGGAAACTCAAACGTCTGTGTTTATACTGATAGGATTATGACGTGCTTAGAGATTCTGGTAGTAATTTGCTAATTATTTGTTGTTGCATTTTCATTAATTATGTGAGAAGGTTACCTGTGCTTGGTGGGTTTCCTCGGATGCACATTGTGGATCTTTAAGCTGTTTGAGAAGATGCCAAGAGTGTAAAAGCTTCATTCAAGAATTGAAAATAATAATACTTGCCTGGGTTTCCTCCGGGTTTCCTTCCCCAGTCCAAAGACATGCAGGTCAGGCTGATTGGCGTTCCCAAATTGTCCGTAGTATGTGAGTGAGCAAGTGTGTGTGTGTGTGTGCCCTGTGATGGATTGGCACTCTGTGTACCCCACCTCGTGCCCGAAGTCTCCTGGGATAGTCTCCCATGCAACCCTGTATACAGGATAAAGCAGTATAGACAGTGAGTGAGTGAGTGAGTGAGTGAGTGAGTGGGTGAGTGAGCGTATGGACATGACCTGGAACCATGAAATTGGTGTCTAACTTCAGTATGGAAAAATGCAGTATTATGAAGTTAGGATATCATTCTAAGAACACCTCAGATCTCAGTGAGGACTCAAACACCATTTCTGATCAACATAGATCAATTACATTGTCCCAAGTTCATTAGAAACTATTTTAGCACAACCTCTTGGCGCTAGTCATGAAGTGTACAGTACAGTACAATGCAAAGTTCTATTACAGTACCTGACACTGAACGGCCTCGGGTTTAAAGCTCCTCGGAGTGCCGATGAGACACGTGTTGGCACACAGCTCTTTTTGATTCCGACGTCACATACTGTAAGTGATTACCAGATCAGTCAGCTAGTTCACTGAAACAAGAGAGGCTACATTACTTCATGAGATGTTGGCTGAACCATTTTTAGCAATCAGTCATGCAAGTACATGTAAGATAAACAAGAGTCTTGCCAGTATCTGTTGGGTTTTATGCATATGAACTTGAAATTACATTAAACAAACAAGCTAGGAATGGGAGCGAGTGATAAACAAAATGCCTTTCATGAGTGTTGTTATTGTAAATTGAGTCTTGTTTCTTTTTGTTCTTTTAATTTATCCAATCTTGACACTGCAACTATTGTAAATATGAAAAAAAAAAACGGTCTGTTTTTTTTTTTTTTTTTTTTTTTGTGGTATGGGAATATGAAAACATTTAGCCTTTGCGCGTGATGTCTTGAAAAGAAAACATTTCCACAGTACTCCATAAATCCCTGTAAGAGGCTAAAGGCATTTCATATACTCACCACGCGTTTATTTAAGCCTGCTTAATGATATGTGTTCAACACTCTTTTGCACCACAGCCTTCTTGACTGATGAAGTCATTCATGCCAACAGATTAGTGAGCTGTGCAGTCTTGGCCCCAAAACAGCCGCCCCGTTAGTGATTGGTTCGGTTTTAGACACTCCTGGAGTCAAAGAGCAAGGAGAAGCGACTGCATCGCAACAACAGCCGGGCATGTGCAGCTCTTTTGTGCCCCTTAATCCGAAGATCAGTTTTGTTGTTTCTCCTAAATTGCTTAAGGATGGGATTTGACTCGGGTCCCAGACCGGCCGTAAGAAGCGGTGCAGGAGCATTAGCAGGAACAACGGTGCATGAGGGTTTCACTTTGTGAACACTGACCCTCAGGAATGCGGCATAATCTCCAGGTGTTGCTACAAACTCCATAATTCTGGCATACCAAAGGGCTGAAAAATCCACTAACAAACTCCAGCAAGTCTGAGAAACAACAGTCATGCCTGAGGTTCCAGACATTGATGGCATTCCTTCTAAATATTACCATTAGAACGATGAACGATAACTGTTAGACTTATAATAGAAGTAAGCAAAAGGTGGATTTTGAATATCACACATAAAGGAAAATATATAATATTTAATATTAATGGCTTTACAACTGGACTTTGTTTAATCCAGTGGGGGGTTATTTTGCAAACCAATAATCAAGGTTCATAAAGATGCAAAGTGCAAAATGTGGAATGAGTTTTCCATGAGAAGTGTTTGTACTGCTGCTTCCACAACTATAAGCAAATGTGGAAGGGACGTATGAGAACAAAAAGACAGTGTGCAAAGAGGTTCTATTTGGAATCACATGCATGGTGTCACTACTTTTGTCTATGTTGTGCAATAGTAAAATGTTTTTGTTTGTTTGTTTGTTTGTTTGTTTGTTTTTTCAGTTAAAATTATCTTAAGATTTGGGAAATTGAAAGTGTTCCATATACGTAGATCCTTTCCTTTGAAATACAATACATACTAGTGGAATGAAAGAAAGGTAGACATGTCATAATCTCAAGCCTATTAATAGGTGTTAAACCCATTTATGAAATATTGTGTAACATGACCTGATAATGGTAAAGATTATCAAAGCAAACTTGTTGTTTTTTACTTTCCCTTTCCATCACCCTGAAACACATTAAATAATGTGTGTTTATATTAAATTATTTCTGTATTTTATTTTATATATATTTTATATATATATTTATTCCTCATGTCTGAGATTCCTGAACACACACACACACACACCCACACACACACACACACACACACACACAACACACACACACACACATATATATACACACACACACACACACCCACACACACACACACACACACACACAACACACACACACACATATATATATATATATATATATGTGTGTGTGTGTGTGTGTGTGTGTGTGTGTGTGTGTGTGTGTGTGTGGGTGT
>JAAGKR010004575.1:0-19720 GCA_011419295.1 Clarias macrocephalus
CACACACACTCAGATCACACACACACACACACAGATCTCACACACACACACACACACACACACACACACACACACACACACACTCAGATCACACACTCACACACACACACTCAGATCACACACACACACACACACACACACACACACACACACACACACACACACACACACACACACACACACACACACACACACACTTAATTTAAGTGTCTTGTTCATCATGTGTAAACAACTGAAGCAAACGATTTCTTCGATTACAGACAAACAAAGCAAACACATCTACGCTCGCGTGCATGTAAGTTCGCAAATGTGTTTAAATTCATTCTCACACATAAATGTTCCCTGGTAAAAGAGGGAGCCGTCTACACTGGAATGTTAAAGTATACATGTAAACACATCCGCCCCTTCAGCAAACACGCTGTTTAGTACCTTCACCACATGAGTGAGTCTGTAGTCTGAGCGATTGACCTTCTGTTTAAAAAGCTTCGTGTTTGTAATACTACACCAGGCTTTTGTCCACGCTGATAAAGAGAGAAGCCTTGTTCCTGATTACACCCATTATTGCACTGCTGTTTGTTTCAAAATGAAGGTGCTCACCTCTGAAGAAATAAAAAATCACATGATGCTTTCCTTCTAACAGACGCGTGTGTAGGCAATATTCAGACATTTACGTACATTTTGAACTGTATTCATTTCATGCAGACCAAAATGTAACTGAAAGAGCAAGAGTGTCCCGGCCCCGTCTCTGCACTGGAGACAGACAGTGTGTGGACAGAACCTGTGGACAAAAGGCTCTCAAAACACCCAGTTCTGTATAAGCCCCCGATCAGCACAGCCGTTAATCCAACAGCAGTCAAAACACCATTAACTCAGGGATAGAGAATGTTATCCTGCGGTGCTCTAAACCAATTTGTTTCCTGCTAAAATGTGACTGTGCACCTGTCTCATCTTTATAATCCCCGCCTCGCTGCCGCAGTTCCACCTGCTATCTGCGTCCTGGAGTAACACTGAGACTCATTTTGTCCATTTTGTCCATACAGACTGCGGCCATTAGAGACGACGCCGTGTCTTCCTGCTTACATTTAAATGGGAAGTGGAGACCTGTAGTTAGGACTTTGCAGAACAAATCTTCAGCACCTGCTAAACTTACTCAAGGTACAGTGACAAGAAAAAGTATTTGCCCCCTTCCTGACTCACACTGTGTCACACTTAAATGATTCAGATCATCAAACACATTTAAAGATTAAATACAAATGCAGTTTTTTAATGATGATTTCATTTATTAAGAGAGAAAATAAAGCTGTTCAAACGTACCTGGCCCTATGTGCAAAAGTAATTGCCCCTAAACCTAATAACTGGTTGTGTCATCCTCGGCAGCAACGACTGCAAACGAGTGTTTGTGATAATTGGTAATGAATTTTTCACATCGCTGTGGAGGAATTTTGGCCCACTCATCTTTGCGGAATTGTTTTAATTCAGTCAGATTGGAGGATTTTTGAGCACAAACAGCCTGTTTAAGGATCTGAATAACTTTAAATTAACTCCAAACTTTGACTAGGCCACTCTACAAACTTAAATTTTTTTTTTTTTTCGGAGGTGGGCGGGGCTACAGCTGTGCAGTGAATGTACATGATTTAGAATATTTCTCAAATTAATTCAGTATTTTTTGAAGAGCCCTGCAGGTATTTACTGCTCTGTGCACATTGCAATTCTGCACGAGCTACATATATGGACTTATGACCAAAAGTATGTGCACCCACCGACCATCACGCCCATATGTGGTTCCTCCGCAATCCGCTAACACACACTTGGAGACACACATTTGTACGGGATGGATTTGTATGGTCTAGCATTACAATTTCCCTTCATTGAAACTACGATCCCCAAACCCTTTTCCATCAGTACAATGCCCCTGTACACAAATTCATCTGCATGAAGACATGCTGTGTTAAGTTTGGAGTGAAAGAACTCCAGTATTTTGCATCGAGTCCTGACCTCAACTCCATTGAACAACTTTTGTGATGAACTGGAATGCTGGCGGCACCCCGGGGCTTCTCACCAGATATCAGTAAGGCAGTGTTTAGGACTGAAGAATGCGTCTTTCATTTGTATAGTGTTAATGTACTTAATATTGGTTTCATGACAGTGAAAAGACCTTTTTCAACAAGGCTTTTTATAGCATTATTTAAAGATTTAAAAAAATACTACTAATAAAAATCTCCATGTTTGATGTATACAGGCAATAAACAGCCAGGGAGCTGAAGGCATAAGCCAGAAATACGAAATTGTGACTGAACATACAAATGATGAATTGGTAATACCTTCTTTTAAAAAATGTCTTTTTCAAAAGCTGCAACAAGGAGTTGGACGTGACAACATGAAGGTGCGTTTCTCAGTGACTGACTGAGTGCGACAGACAAAATTAACGTAGAGTCGATGTACGAATGAGACTGTAACATGAACCCTACAAATTCCCAAACTACCTCTGAGCTAGTTATTGCCATGATCTCAAGAGTGTGAGGTGACTAAAATAAGACTCTCACCAGTTTGCAAAGCTCTCTCTCTCTCTCTCTCTCTCTCTCTCTCTCTCTCTCTCTCTCTCTGTTTGTCCTGTACACATGAATAAAGCAGTGAGCATATGGTGCTCCTCTGAGCCTGGCCCTGGCCCTAAAGGAGTTGTTGCACCACCCACACACTGTGTGTGGGTTGCTGATCAGACCTAGTCATTAGCTTTATCTCTGCTGTTTAGCCAGTATTTCAGCTCAGCTCAGCTATGCAGAAAATTCAAAGAATGTGGAAGTTATTAAGTGTTTATTTCTGCGGACACGAGAAACATATATCTTTTGCCTAAGCATTGATCAATTATCATAACATCTAAATTAAACAGGTCAAGTGGTACATAATCTCTGACGAATTTCACTGAACACGTAATGCAGTAATCAGGCAGTTTCTTTATAATACGCACACTATATGGACTATATAAAAACTACACAGTATTTGTAAAAACCTGTTAATTATTGAATTCAGGTGCTTCAATCAGGTCCTTTATCTCTAGTGAAGGACACTCTTAATGCTCCTGCACACCAAGACATTTTGAAGGTAACAGTCTGTTGAAGGCCCTTTTCTATTCCAACATGGCTCCGCCCCAGTGCACAAAGCAACGCCTATAAAGACACGGTGTGATGAGTTCGGTGTGGAAGAACTCGAGCGGCCCGAACACAGAGCCCTGACCTCACCCCCATCGAGCACCTTTGGGATGAACTGGAACGGAGATTGTGAGCCAGAACTTCTCGTCCAACATCAGTGTCTGACCTCATAAACGCTCTACAGGATGAACGGACACGAACCCACACAGAAAGACTCCAACATCATGTGGACGGCCGTACAAGAAGAGTGTGAGCTGTTAAAGCCGTAAAAGAGGAAACGACTCCATAGTGAAGTGTGTGTGTTTGGATACAATGCCAAATACTTACGTCCATATAGTGTACAATACGTTTAAGTGTTTGGTGTTTTTAGAGATTCACTGACACAATCAGGAAAAGGCCAGTGAAAGAGTGCAGTGCTGTTATTCACATGCTGCAACATATGTCACCTTAGCAAGTGAAAATTGTTCAGGTCCTCAAACACAATTATCTGCCAATGATATAATAATTCACTTGAGATGGGAACAATCCCATCGAATGTTTCTGACCGGGTCTGGAAGGACCTTATTCTAAACCCAGCACTTTCCCTCTGTGAACTTTCCAATAGTTATTTATTAGATCATTTGCACCTTTCCTTCTCTCCCTGCAGAGGTTATAAGTATGCTCTCTGTTCGATCAGGGGGATATTACTCGCCACATGCCAGCTGTCTGTTGTGTTTAAGCCTCGAGCAAGTGAAGAGCAGCCAACCATTTAACAAACAAAAGACGGCCATCTTGAAACACACCCGGCACATGCTGTGAAACCTCTCATGTCCCTGCAGAGAGGACGATTCGCTAACGCTGGCACTCAGAATCAATATATACACGCTGACGCCTCTGCCAGCATGGCTCCGGCTTTTTTTTATTTATTTTTTTTAAAAGCACACGGAACTGTATGCAGGAGAGGTCGTCATGTTGTCCACTGTCGAATCAGGAATCTGATGATTTGTCTGTAATCTGCTCGATAAGACTCGTGGCGTGACTCCAAGGTCTGTTCGGAGACGTTCAGAGTAAACGCTGTTTATAAGATGAGAAGTTGAACATTACGTCACTGTCAGTGAAACAATATAATATTCTTCCACATATAGATCCTGGGAATTTCAATTTGTTAAAAGGTTTAACAATCTATTTTCATAATAAAAAAAACAAGCCTTTTGAACACTTAATCAGCCTGTTGTTTTTTTTTTTCTCTTGGAAAAAAAATCTTAATATATTTCCATGTGCTCCCTATAAAGGGTTAAAGTCATGGATTTTTGCCCGTCTTCTCTTCACTGCTGAGTTGTCCACTGAAATGATGAGTCATAAATGGACTGTTTTCTCCCCAGAGTATTAAAGATTTGTACAGTTTCTATTTCAATTATTGAAATGAATGTCAAAAGAAATATGTAGAATCTGTAGTAATCAGTTAGAATCTAGTTTTAGAAATAAAAACCGAAGAACCGAACAGATGCTTTTCAGGCACGACTGCCGCCCAGAACACAGGGGGAAAGCGGTGGTATGGGACGACTTTCAGCCTCTAGACAAAATGCATTACAAAGGGACAGGAAGTAGTCCAGATGTCTATTTATAGAGCACTGTCTGGAGTGACCCAGTCTCTGAGAATAACCCAGCTGCAGACTAATGAAGTTAATACGAAGACAGAATTTAAATACTTTATGCTCTTTTCCATGTTGAAGTTTGGTTCTGTTCTGTTTCCAAGTATTAACAAATTTCAAATATATATCGATTGGTGCGTCCGTAATGAGATCATTTTCTTTAGTTTACACTTAAACATCAAACTAATTTCAAAAGCAAACAGGAAGAAATAGATATGCTGAAGAACATCCAGCCTGTCCGTACTGTACCTGGAGGTTTCTTGGATTTTCACTTCATATAAGATGGGATGGATTCGTCCCACAGTGGGGAAGGTTCTGTGTTACAGCAGCAAAGACAAAAATGTGCAAATATGAAGTAGGAACAGTACAGTGTATAAATACAAAAGAAAAGAAACAGTAGTTACACTTTTAAACAAATTGCACTAGGTAATATTGCACATTTTAAAATGGTGTTATTGCAAAGTTGTTATTGCACAAAAATGTAAGTTATTGTTCAGAAACAGTAATAACAGTGTGCATTATGGTGACAGTGCCTTAGAGTTTGATTAAACAGCCCAGTTTGAATAAAGGCCACGGTTTCTCATCTTCACTCCACCACATGCACCGCATTGCCTGCAGGGGGCGCAATAAAACATGATGTCATGATGTGATCGTGTCATGAATTAAATTATTGTAATGAAAATGAAATTATTATAAATCACATATTTCTCTCATTCATGTGAAATTGAATCTTATGCAAGTGTAGAATTCAATTCAATCCAATCCAATAAAATTGTATTTGTACATCACTTTTAACAATGCGTATGAAATGTGAATTTGTGTAAATCAGAATGATCAGGTCGTCTCTGATGACCGAGCCGAGGGCGACGGTGCTGAGGGAAGAACTCCCTTGAGAGGAACCGGACTCCACAGGGGATCCCATCCTGATCTGGGTGATAACGGAGAGCAGCGATTGATCTGAACTCATACTGGGTGTTAGGAGGCTGGAGGTTCAGGATAACAGGAGACGTGTTTAAGTTCATATGGAGTCCAGTTGGTTATTGGAGACTCAGCTCGACTGTAGGAAACTCCAGTCCTGAACTATCGAGCGACTGCAGTCACGAGTCCTCAGAGAAACAGCCGTCTGCCCCTGCCCGAGGACAGGAGCGTCTTCATGGTGAAGTGGAACCGTCCCCAGTCACCACACGCGTCCCAGACAGACCAGACGGGGCTCCATGTGACCAGATCTCCAACCAGAAGAGTCGCGATTGGATTACATGCATAAGATTATAATAATCCAAATGTGAGATGATTAAGCATTTTGAATTGTATTTTCTCAGTGAATTCAGTCATTTAAGAGTTGAAGAGGCCCCGTGTGCGAGTATCAGTTTCTCTCTCCTCACAATCTTCCCATGGTGCATAGCATCATTAGTTTAAGATGGACATATACAGCATTACACACTAATGTACTGAGTGCTAAATTACGCTGAGCCATTGTTCCAGACCGATCAGCTTCTGCCAGGCTCACAAACATGCGCCAGAAATTCTTCTGCAGAAAAATGGAGAGTTTTAATATATCTTATGTCTTTTCATTAGCCTACATAACTGGTTGAGCCGAGTCGTGTTTCTGTAACGCCAAGAGAATTACTCAGATAGAAGTCTGCACCCAGAGACAGAGCACTGATAAAGGACTTTATCAATTTAATGAAAGTGGGGAAAAAAAAGCCCATGCAGAAATTCCTCGTTCTTCACAAGAATATCAAAGCCAGTGTGCTAGAAGAACTGCTCTGGTGTCCAGGCCACACTAGTCTCTGACTCTGATCAGGAGGCTTCAGTCTGTTTGCCTGCACCACCTCGAATGTCGCTGCTTCACCTGGCACTGCCAAACATGTCACCCTCTTCCTTCTCCACGCCTTTACCAGGGAACTGCCAGAGGGAAAGTGAACTGAACTGAACCAAATCGCAGTGATACTGTTAATGTAGATTCGGTAAAGAATTCTTCCGCATTCTTGCAGTGCCGATACCGTAGTCTTGGAAATGAAAGGATCCTGTGGGTCTGGATGTTTGCGACCGGGCACCGTTGTGATTACTTCCATGAATTGGGTGAAGGCTTATCTAAAGCTATGAGGTTCCTGATGTTCTGACCTTCTGTCAGGGCCATGGACACTTGTGTGAATCAGCAATAGAAGGTCGTGAATCTCAGGAAGCTTCAGAGCTGACAGTGGAGGGTCTCGGCCATTCACTCAGAGTTTTCTCTTGGTTCTTTCTGAGATTCGCCTCAGTTATGATACTTTAAGCTTCGAATATCACATTTGTCTTGTTTTACACAGCGGTGTTGTTGCAGGAGGCAGGTTACGACAGGCAGGTTTTTCCATCATGTTGCCCAACTGGTTGTTCATGAGACATCAAATAACTGATTGACATCAAAGATAACACATATAACCTCACACAGTAATCAGCACACAGTAGTGAGCTGCTTTCTACTCGTCCCCTTCTTACATGAGATTTGTATTGGAGGATAGTGACATTTGATGGTTATTTTATTTAAACCGGTGTAACCTATAAAAAGGTCGAAATCCTTCATCTTTCTTTTTCTCAAAGAAACTTTACCAGTGCAGAAGACGTGGATTGTCAGATGTTTGGTAGCTTCTTGGATAAACTCTATGACTGTGAGATGTGGTGCTGGCCGTGAGTTCAATAGAGCAGTCGTATGTGAAGGGGCAGCCTGCTGACGCTGACTTCCATAAGAAACATTAAAAATGAAATTCATTCATTCATAAGGCTCTTAAGTTGATGACCTTGCTGGCCTTCAGACAACGAGCCTGACAGTGTGCTGACCACTGGGTGATTACTCGCTCCGCTCAGCATAGCTGTATAAGGTTGCTGGGGAGCTGAGCACTGGGGGGACTTGGAGGTGAAGGTGACCAGAAATGATATAATTTCATGATGGAGGGCAAAGACCTACTTGCCAACAGTCATCAGGGAAAAGGGTTGTTTGCAATCCCATGATTATTAGAATGTGTCACCATTTGGCGGACAGCAAGTGTAACGTAGAATAGAGGAGACGTGGAGGTCCTTATTGTGCATGAACACCAAAACACTACAGTACATGTCAGGTGAGATTCGTCTGCCATGTCCGTGTGCCACGGTGTTCTCCATCAGTCTGATTCCAGGATAGATGTGACTATCTCCGGGCCACAGAACAATGGAAGAAGGAGGCCTGCTGAGCAATCATGCTTTCTTTTACATCATGTGTGCGTGTGGATCGCTTACCTGAGGAAGAGATGCTCAGACTGTCTGACCCTGACTCCTGGCATTCATGTGGATACTTCGACATGTACAACCTACCCATAATAAATCAATAAATCAAGCAATAAAACTCGCTCCTGAGTTCGTATTCCCTGATGGCAGTGGCCTCTTTCAGCACGATAACACACCCTGCCACACTGCAAAACCACTTGGGCATGGTTTGAAAAACATGACAAATAGTTCAGCTTAATGACTTGGGCAGATCTCGATCCTAATGAGCATCTGTGGGACGTGCTGGACTAACAAGCCTGATCCATGGAGGCCCCACATTACAATTGAAAGAACGTAAAGGATCTGCTGCTCACATCTTGGTGCCAGGTACCGCACACACCTTCAGAGGTCTTCTGGCGTCCGGGCCTCATCGCTTCAGGGTTGTTCTTCTGGCACAAGGGGGACCAACACACTATTAGGCAGGGGGTATTATTGTTATGGCTTATCTGTGTGTGTGTGTGTGTGTATATTAGGAAATGAGAATTTGTGAGATGTTTGCAGGCATGCTGTGTCAGGATCACTTAGGTCTCTCCAAACAAAGCTCTGGGTCACAGCCAATTGTCCCCGGCAGGTGGATGCACAGTGTCTGCTGACTGCTAACCGGAGGGGAAGTCCAGATGCAGTTGGACATGTCTCTACCTCCTCTCTCCCTCAGGCTCAGTGGGCTGGCAGATGCTGGCTGCCATGTAGCCTTTCTCTTCGATAGAATTTAAGCCAGAATGAAATGGCAGTGCTAATGAGCCACCTTATGCCTAACCCAGGACACAGTGAACATTTAGTGCACACACACACACACACACACACACACACACACACACACACACACACACACACACACTAAATATTCGTACTCGCACCCTTCCATCTCTGCATTAAGCAGCTGCCAACATCCAAGGTCTCATCCAGCACTTGAATCCACATCTAAGGCCTCTGTACTTACAGCTGTAAAACACTGTTTATGACGCTTGTAATCACTTCAAATGCCATTTCCCTCCCTGTTTAATAGATTGTATTCCTAATGGAGCACTAACAAGCATTCCACTAGAGAGGTGAACAAGTGGGGCTTAAAAAAAGTGCCCAAGTGCTCGGCACAGCCATATTCTCATCACAGCGCAGTCTTTCTTTATAACGGCTTTCTGTGGACACTTGAAAATGCCACTGATTGGTTTTTTTTTTTTTTTTTTTACACTCACATATCCAGCTGTGAGGTTTCTCTTGCAGATGCATTTTACACCACATCGCCGCAGCAGTAATCTCCATAACTCAAATAAAACCTGCCTATTTGTCCACAGCTCCGATGCATAAGGACACGCAGAGCCGGGCTTTCACATGCTCAGTGAATATGTTAAGTATTGATGTGTATCCCTGTGCCAGTTGTACTGAAGTGTTGTCGATCTGATATGGGTGTGAGAGAGGAAGAGGATATGAACGAGAGAATAAAAATCACACATATACGTGGTGTGGAGCCGAAAAATTCTGGTTGCTTTGTCTTTCGCTCCGTTCACATGTAACAATCGAATCCTTAGACATCCATTGCTGCGTCTTTTCTGCGTGTACGGATCTGCTACTGTATGTGTACATGAGAAACAGAGAACGGCAGGGAAAAATGTGGCGCTTACACCTGGGAGTAATTTGATGATTTAATGAGACTATTTACTTTAGGTGTTCTTTGTGTAGTAAGTGACACACATTAAGTGTGTGTGTGTGTGTGTGTGTGTGTGTGTGTGCGCTGAAAAGCAGAACCCAACACAGAAAAAAAAAAAAAAAGTCATTAGACTCACCGAGCCTGTTCCCAGCCCTTCATTCCCCAAACCTCCCAGCGAGCGTTCGAGTCATTATCTCACATTTCTATACTGAACACCAGAAAATCATCCAGTTTGCTTATTTTTAGCAGATGTTTCTAATAAAAGGAGCTAAATTGTATTCCAAAAAGAAAATATATAGAAAGAGGCTTAATGGTCTTAGACCTGGTTTATTGTAATTTCATAATATGAAATGCCAAATTAATTTGACTTTATTCCAGAGAGAATCAAGCAGGTTGTGTGATCAGCCAATCACTTTGCTTCCTTCTTTCATGCAACACAGTGGCTGCCACCAGGGCTTTAAATGCATGCAAACGATTTCTGGAGAATGTTTAAGCCAAAAAAAAAAAATAATAATAATAGGAATAATATATAAATAATAATTAATAATAATAAAAGGACAAATAGTCTATATCACTTTGCGATACTTATTGCTTCATTTGGGGAAAGAAATCCAGAAGCGATGATTTTGGGTGCCATGTCAGTCCAGTTCAGCCTTTATTCATCAAATATACATTATTGCAGAGTGAAATTCTTTATTCTTCACATATCCAGGTTTGTTAGTAGGCTGGAGTCAGAGCCAGAGTTAAGGGCCTTGCTCAGGGGCCCAACCCGAGCAAATACAGCAGATTTATTTATACTGTGGTGAAACCCACCCATGTCATGTGCTGGTGTTGGTCCACTAACCCTAACACACAGTAGGAGTGCAGATGAATCGCTGCTCTCCGGTATCACCCAGATGAGGATGGGGGCCCTGGTGAGTCCGGTTCCTCTCAAGGTTTTTCCCTCAGCGCCGTCGCCCTCGGCTCGTTCATCAGGGACGACCTGATCCTTCTGACTCACACATATTTCCTCACACATTTCACACTAATTTCCCTAATATTCTTTAGATTCTGTAAGGCTGCGTTGGGACAATGAGCGTTGTTAAAAGATAAATAATAAATAAATGAAACTTAATCAAAGCAACCTGAGTAAGTATGAAAGTAGTGATATACTGTGCAGTGTGATTAGTACCAGTGAGTGATTGATGAATGTGTGCTATTGGTTTGTAAGTCAGATGTTCCACCAGGAGCAGTGGCTTGTTCTCTGGGGGAAAAAAAATATCAAATGATTTTAACTCATTTTACTAAAAAAAAAAAAAAAACACTTAGTTAAACAGTTTGTTTCTGCAATAAAATCGTCTGTGCTGTGGCTGAATGGCGTTTGCTCGTGCAGTTACTGTAACGCACTGGGAAATATGATTCTGCACCAGTGCCACCTTCCAGTATAGACGTCTCACCGGAGTCGCTTTGACCTTCACCCACATGCACGACCAAGAAAGACTCACAAGGGAAGAGAACGTGGACGACTGCAATTCCTACAGACACCCCAGAGAAAGAAGTGGCAGAAAGTTTAGGAGAAAGCTGAAGTAAAACCCGAACAATCAGACACCGACGGGAGAAGAGACAAAAAGACAACAAAATAATAAGACAGAGAATTAGATAAAGAAGAGGATTTCGGCATTGTTTGCTTGGAGTGTAACTCAACACCAAGTCAGGTGACACAAAAGCTTTTATTTGGAGAAAAACCTAAAAACAAAAAAAACAAAAAAAAATTAATACAGCAAATCCCATGATATGAAAACATTATATTAAAAAGATATTTAAGTTTGATCCTTTCTTCATTAATAAATGTACATTTTCTTTACATATCAAATTCTTCTTCTTCAGTATTTGTAAATCTTTTACTCATTTATTTCTTCCACTTAACTAAGTTATATTTTTTTAATCCCTAGTTTTATGTACTCTTACAATGTCGGTGCAAAAAATTCGGAACGTGATTTCTGGCACAAATGGACTTGGCACGTACAGTATCTTTACCTTCATTAGGAGCGGAAGCTGGTATTAGTAATCAGGTGAGTTGGAATGGACCTGACGGGAGATTGGAGCCCATGGCGGAGGCCACGTTTTTAGGACGTGTGTGTGTGTAATAATATGGTTGTTGTAGTTAGTCATCGATTTCAGTTTCGGCATAACAAAAGATACTGTTCCCTCGGAGAGAAACTAAGAAGCTTTGTGAATACGGGCCCTGGAGCTTAGTAAATATATCTAGGAATAGATGTAATGGCCTTAATTTAATATACTTAAATATAATAAATTAATTATAATAAATGTTACACTAAATTATATTATAGCAAGTAAAAAAAAAAAGTCTTAAACCTAGTAAAATGCATCTAATATTTATCTATTTCTTAATATCAAATAAATAATAAGAATATACTCTACTTCTAAACATATTTTACTGGTGACCATTTTTGCTAATTTTAAGAATACAGTTAAGGAAGGGAGCAAACAGGAGCCAGTAGAATACCAACACTGACTGGGTAAAATATGTCAATCAATTGGTTTAATAATCTGACATTTGTTTTCATGTAATCTTATTATATGACCTGACCAAAAAAAAAAAAAAGCTAAAAAAAAAAAAAAAATCTTGCTTTCACTTGCATTTTCTGCAGTGTGAATTAATTAGGTGAGATTTAATAAAGATATTGGTTTTATTTATTCTGTAATGTAACGAGCGTCGAACATATAATGCCTGAAAAATGTTGCAATTCTGCTATTCATGCTTCTAATCTTTATATTAAAAGACAAAATACCTGGGCAGCTGTGAACCTGTTTGGAAAGCAAATATAACAAGCACGAAGCAGCTGCTGACGTCCCTGGAAAAGTAAGTTGACATTTGCTTTTCTGTCTCACATTAGCATGTATTGATCCACTGTCACCTGCTGGAATACGGCTGATCTACACAGTGGGTGCAGTTTCACACGGCATTAGTGTTACATTGGAATCCTGCGTCAGTGCTGCATTTGAGTAAGGATGAGTGAGAAGAACAGCTCAAGTGCACTTCATTACACACATCATCAGGAGCATAAACGCGTACGTTTACAGCCTCATTTTATATCTATGGATGTAAGCTCGAGATACGCCTCCGGCACTAAACAGCATCATGTGTGTGTGTGTGTGTGTGTGTGTGCGTGTGTGTGTGTGTGTGTGTGTGTGTGTGTTGTAAATTTGAATTTGCAGGCAATAAAAGGACAGTTCTAAAGAAGCAAAACAAGAGAAACTAACATCGGAAACGTTAATCAGGCGGATGTGATGCAATCAGCAAGTAACATTTAGTGGACCAACAAGAACTGGACAACAAGGTCGAAACTGTGTTACAGTCAGTAACACGTCCATAGTGGCCGCGTTTGTAGGCTGCACTGTGTTCCGGGAAATAGAGTCTGACTGTCATGCAGACGTCTGTGTGCCTGTCTGAGCTAGCTAGGCTAGGCTAGTAAAAAAAATCATCACGATACGCCACCTCTGGATGGAGAGTAAGATGGAGAGTAAGAGCAGGCGGCTTTAAAATACCGGCCATGAAGTCAGTACGTGATGTCAGGCTGAAGCGGAAACGCTGGCTCACTCCGCTCTGCTGACGAGACACTGTAGTCCTTGTGTTAATTCATATTTGTGGTTTAGTTCTGGGTAACGTCTGGGGCGGTTAGAGTGTGCAGAGAGTCGATATGATCACTGGCCTCAGGAAGCTGAGCGTTCTTGTTCTACGCATAATATAGAGAACTTTTCACCTGTGTCACCTGTTCCCATGCACACGCACAGACGCCTCAGTGATTATCAGGATCAAACGAATGTCCACAGGTGTTACGACGACGCGAGACTCAGACATGAAATGAAATCTGAGCTGTATTAAGGAGACTGCGCAAGACCAGTCAAAGGCGAAACGATTTTCACTTTGTGCTAGTTTAATATGACACCCTGTTTCCCCAAGACCGGGGTTGTAGTGAGGCGCGATCACTGGACATTGTGTATCATGTTACAACTCAACAAATAATGTTCAACCATTACTAGACAACAGACAAACAAACAATGCACACGTTAATAGAAAAGCTGCTGTTTTTTTTTTCTTTCATATCCTTATTACTGTCTACAGTTAATGGTCACTTTGCTGTCATGTCTTACCTTTCTGCAATACTGAATCTTTCATATGGGACTCTACTGCCACCTTCTGGTGTAGAAAGCTGCTTTCATCACAAAGACCAACAATGTGTACACATTGGCCACTTATAATAATAATAATAATAATAATAACAACAACAACAACAACAACAACACACACACACACACACACACACACACTTTTTAAATATATATTTTTAAGCCTTACTACTTTGTCTGAGGCCATTTCCATTGGGGTGATGCAGCAAATGCATATTCATTTTGGGTAGACTTTGTGCTTTTGTCACATAATGTAATCAACTCCTGCCCAGTACGATGGGCGTCTCCATGGAAATGGGATGTTAATATTACATCAGACTTTGCTCTCAGTCGATTGTTTTGGGTTTCCCAGAAGAACCTCCGGCTGGTTTCAGTGACTCAGCAGTTGGTGATTTGTGCCTGGTTATTGGTTCACTGGGTTCAGTAGCTGGACTTCCACTGATGACCGACAGTTCAATATTTTTGTCCACGTAGGTTTTTAAGCTGCTCACACAGCAGTCTGCCATGGCGGTAAGAGGGCAGGAAGATTTTTCTTCACTTCTCCACCAAGCCATACTTCTCTGTCATGCAAACATCAATTCCCTGTGGGAGGAGGAGACCACAAAAGGTAGTTGTTTGTACGACCGACTGATTTTAAATCAATGTTTAAATTGACGGTCATCCCGAACAGTCCACAAGGCAACACAGGAACAGCGTTTAATGCTGACATTACACAAGCGAGACATAGACTCTACAGAAGCAGTAACGACCATAATGAGTCGTGGTAGATGTGCTGAGGTGCAGAATCGGTGAGGCATGAGTGAGGCATGAAGAACTGAACTAAATTAACAGGAGATCCCGAAAAAAAAAAGTCTCTCTGAAGTCAGATGAAATAGTTTGAATAGATATACGTTATCTGCAATCAGTTAAGTATGTTTGCAGTTCTGGTGTAGGATACCTCCTGTACGTTCGTGCTCATGACCTTGCCTTTTTGCCAGCGCCTGTAGATAAACTGTAATAAATTCTTGCTCTATTTCTCTGCTTATAAAAGCAAAAAAACAAAAAACAAAAAATAATCCTGTTCATCAGCCACATCACTGACAAAATGCTGAATTGTGGTGGTTCCAAGCAGAAGGTCTGCTGGTCTCCTATGATTTTCACTGAGCTATTTCAACTGGTTTTGGACCAAAAAGATTGGTGAAGAGTTACTGACTGGCTCACAAGGATCAAGAAAAGTACCTGAATATGCAGTTGGGTTCCACACTCTAATGGCAGAAAGTGGGTGGAATGAACCTGCTCTCCACCTTTTATCAGAGTCTCAACCTGGAAATCCTTACAGAAATTCTCGCTAAGATGACGAGATGACACTCAACTCTTTACTCAAGCTATCTGAATGGATCATCATCTTCACAAACGGCCACGACTTTGAGGAAACTGGACTGTGACATTGCAACAAGGCCTTACCACGTTGAGTGGTCACAAAATACATATTTATGCTTTAGTTCCCATGACATGACAAGCCTCCACCTACAGTACTGAAAACCTCTACAAACGTCTCCATGGTCAGTTCTAAACATTTATTGACTTTGCCTTTTAAACAATCCTTTAAAGCCATCACAGTGGCCCTTGGACATCCATGTAATTTACATTGATAACAGTAACACTCAGCACGTTGCACCAGTAAGACCTCGCCACCCTCGCCACCCTCGCCACCCTCTCCACCCTCGCCACCCTCGCCACCCTCGCCACCCTCGCCACCCTCTCCACCCTCGCCACCCTCTCCACCCTCGCCACCCTCGCCACCCTCTCCACCCTCTCCACAGAGAAAACCATCTACCACTCAAAACATCTGCTAATACCAGGAGCTACTGAATTTGAAGTGCTTTGTAAAATCAAGACCACATCTTTTGATCTTCTCCCCTTGTACCCATATCTCTCTAAAGCCCATGTTCATGTGCAGCACGTCTGTGATAAACTGCATCAAGCACCACTATTTCTTAGCTTTTTACATTTTTATCGTCTGGCTTCATTATTAAATCACTAACATGTTTATTTTTTTTATTATTTTATTTTCAAACATTAATATAGCAGCGAAAAAATTTCCCCCATGAAAATATAAGTAGCAAAAAACAAAAAACTTCACAAATTACAGCTTACCCAAGCAAAGGTTGTCTGTGTGCATGGAGTTTGCATGTTCTCCCTGTGCTCGGTGGGTTTCTTCCGGGTACTTCAGTTTCCTCTAACAGTCCAAAGACATGCATATAAGGCCAAATTCCCAAATTGCCTGTAGTGTGTGTGTGTGTGTGTGTGTGTGTATATATACAGTATATACAGTACAGACCAAAAGTTTGGACACCCCTTCTCATTCAGCGAGTTTTCTTTCTTGTGTTCTTTATTGTGTTCTTCAGCCCAAACGCGTCTCTTCTGCTTGTTGCCTGTCCTTAGCAGTGGTTTCCTAGCAGATCTTCTACCATGAAGGCCTGATTCACACAGTCTCCTCTTAACAGTTGTTCTAGAGACGTGTCTGCTGCTAGTGCCATTGACCTGCTCTCTGATCTGAGCTGCTGTTAACCTGCGATTTCTGAGGCTGGTGACTCGGATGAACTTATCCTCCGCAGCAGAGGCGACTCTCGGTCTTCCTTTCCTGGGCCGGTCCGCATGTCAGCCAGTTTCTTTGTAGCGCTTGATGCTTTTTGTGACTGCACTCGGGGACACTTTCAAAGTTTTCCAGATTTTTCAGATTGACTGACCTTCATTTCTTAAAGTAATGATGTCACTCGGTTTTCTTTACTTAGCTGCTTTTTTTTTTGCCATAAAACAAATTCAAACTCTTTGAATGAGAAGGTGTCCAAACTTTTATATATAAATTGTTGTGCCCACAGTCTCCTGGGTTGTGCTCCATAGGCTCCAGGCCCCCATAAATCGGTTTGACCGATATAAGCTGGTGTTTGGTTGCCTTTCTGTTGCGGAATGAGAAACGGTAGAAGGAAAGGGTATAGTCTGAGGGCGTTCAAGTCAAATTGGGACTTTTTATTGTACAGAATAAAAACTCCCTTTATTTCTCGATATAATCCCCTGATACACTAATGCACTTATCCCAGTGTTCCACTAACGCTTGGACACCAACAAGGTAGAACTTTTTCTCAGTACAACGGAGCAGTGATCGGCTTTCCAACAGGTCAAAATGTCCCTTTAACTCATTTGCTACCATTAATATTAGGTGAGGCGATTATATTACTGTGAAACTTTTACATAGAAAAGTGCAGCCTGGGTAAAATATATTCAACCAATGTTTTTTATAATTTTTATAGAGTGTGTGAGATAGACTTTATCATCGACATATGTTTGTTTGAGGCACATTCACATTACCATGCTGAAGTGATCAATGCAGATTGTTTTACTCTAACGTAACATAGATCTGGTTATTTAGGGCTGTCTGAATGCACAAATCTGATGTTTTTTTTATTTTTTAGATCAGATCGGTATGTGTCGCTAGATCAGATACATATGAGGGAGAACAAGCAGCTCTTTGATGTCAGTCAGCACCGGCAACGCGGGCATTTCACAGCAGTGCCAGCAATAGCTGACAAAACAGCTTTCTTCTGGACCTCAACAAATACAGCTGACTAACTGCTTGCCGTCCACCAGAGCAAAACTGCAAGCATATTTTTGCTACAATCACATCTACTATTTGAAATGACTGAGCGCTCGCAGAAACTCATGATGTGTTTTAGCCTTAGCACGAGGAAAGACGGACAAACCCGGTAGTGACTTGTGGCAATGTTATTAGTGACTCTCGTTCTCTTCATCACCTCCAATAACACAATTTTGTTGAGACTACTGTAGACCATGACATTAATCAATGGCCATGGATTTTCCACTTAGGTAAGTCATAGAGGGGTCACTGCATTGGCACCGTGCCTCCTCACACAATGCCATCATAAAGGAAGGACAGAGATTTAAGTCCAGCTCAGTGTACAGTGACTCTGTTTCAGGTCGAGTTCTCGTCAGGAAGAGGTTTAATGATTTTTTAATTTTTTTTTCAATATTTAGTGATTGTTACTGATGAGGGTAGAGACGGATGCAAACGCGTGTAATAGCAGAGGTTTATTGCTAAACAACCCAAAACGGTAATCGAAAAGGCAAGGTCAAAAAACAGGCAAGGTCAAGCGGGGTACAAACAACAATAGTAGGGTCGGGGCAAAACTCAAAATTCCTTAAAAGCCGAATATCCAAACACAAATCAAAGGCTTGGTAAATTTAGACGGAAAGGTACTAAAAACGTGCCTGCATGTTGGGTGTTGTAGTTTCTGGCGGCAATATTTGTAGTCCGTGATGCATGCTGGGAAATGGAGTTTGAGACCTGTTCCTTGGGTTCTCTCACAGTGATAAAAAAATCAATAATCTCTTATAGAACAAACTGGTCTCATGATAGACCCTGGCTGGAGGTCATCATTATATAAAATGCTGGCTGAAAAAATGAATCAGTTTTTATAGTTATTTTATACACATACATTTATTTTTTTAAACAAAATATCTAACACCTGGAGCCGATGCTTCTCCTCCAAATATTTGCTCCACAAGTTGGTAGTAATTATTAAGTATTGAGGAAATAATTTATTGTAACGTTGAATAAAAGCTATTTACTGCTATATGCTACTACTATAAAACTGTAATTTAATCGACACCTTTTTCTCAATCCTTTATACAGTTCTATTAACTACAGGTCAAAACCTTAACTGAAATTCCCAAGAGTTTAAGCTCATAGGAATGAAAAATTTTACTCTACAACTAACATAAGAAAGAAAGACTGAACTTTCCTCTGGGTGACTTTTTAGTCAGTACAAAAGTGTCGCTCCCTTTTGTGGTTGCATAACGATGAAGGAAAAAATCTATTCCACTTTGCTTGCTATTGTATTTCCTGTGGTGGAGATTCCTAAAAAACTCTGGATATAAACCTGTTACTATGACAACAAGGCAAGCTATAGAGAATTACAATTTTTTTTTTTTGTTATAGTAATTCAAGTTATTTTATGTATATTTACACAAATAATTATATAATTTGCATTATCTGCCGGTTATGATAAAAAGGGGTTGTCGTAGAACACATGCTTAAGTCCTAGCTACTGTACTGTGCAAAAGTTATAGGCACCCTAAATACCCTAGTATCTGTATAAATAAAAGAAAGGTTCTGACTGTACATTGGTCAGCACTCGTCCTTTCAGTGATCTGTTTAAAGGTCATACATTGGACAACACGACAACATTTTTCTGTGTGTCTGTCCAGGCAGATTTTGTCGCAGCATCACGCAAAACTGTCTGAACAGAATCGACTGAATCTCCTGCAGTCCTCAGATCTCTGCCTGAAGTTTAATCTGCAGCATCAGTGAATCTAAATGTTGAGTAAAAGTGATGTTATGAACAGTTACATGTGGGATTTAATAATCTACTTTAATATAAGCTACTAATGCGCTACTGTCTCAATGTAAACAAACACCTGCACCAATAGATATTAATTAGAAAAGATAAAGTGAATATTTTTACAGGGATTAGTTCATATTTTCACTTTGGCTGAAATAACAGCGCTGACGTGGTAGAAGTGAATTTTAACACGCTGGAGTCATTTTAAGACAAAACTTCATCTTTATCTGATCGACTTGTTCCATTTCTCATCTGTGATTCTCTCTCCGATTACCGAACAGCGAGTGTATTTGTCTGAGCACCAAAGAAGTACAACTTAGTGTAAACAAGGCGTCAGATACTCGACCTTACAGAATGTGATTTCTGTGTGTTAATGAGTGAGACAGAGAGACACACAGACATGTACGTGGACTTCAACCTCAAATAATA
>JAAGKR010004575.1:19740-59566 GCA_011419295.1 Clarias macrocephalus
GCAATTCGTCTCGCACAGTGCCGCAGACTCCCACAAGCAACATTCGGGAATTTAAATAAATGTGTTGTGCTTCACCGAATATCCACCAGATGGCGCATGGAAGGACTTTATCTAATAGCCAGACCAAGTACTGTACAATGAAGAATTGTGTCTAATTAGTTAGTCTAAAACAATATTGTTTCCAATGCTGAAGCACACATGAATTTTATTTAGTTTTACAGTAGATCGTTCATGATGAATGTGTGTATATGTGCTTCATATTATGTTCATAATGATGAAATGAGATGCCCAAAATTGTGCGTTAAAATTCATAATAACAAGTTTGTTATATAGTTTTTGTAATGTCTTAACAGGGACCAGGGGCGGAACTACCGGGGTGGCACGGGGTGGCAATTGCCACCCTAAGAAAAAGCCTTGCCACCCCATTTGCCACCCCAGCACTAGTGTCCTAGTGTTCTAAAAATAAAAGAGTTTTTTTTATTTTATTTATCTGACGTTCCAATCCAGATATCAGGTTTAAGTCAATCACACATCAGCCTTTATTTCATTTTTATAGGACAATGTAAAAATGTGCACCCTAGTGTATACACTGAATAAGAACAGCGTTCCTTGAATCCACAAAAACCATGCAAGTATGCTTGCTTCAGTGTTGCCACCCCTCATAATTTTAATGCCACCCCATGAATAATTTTCTAGATCCGCCCCTGACAGGGACAAAACAATGAAAGACATGTCAATGCCTCGGTTTAAATGGTCTTAAAATGTATTTCATTTCTTGGTAGCAGGTTATCTGATAGCGTTAACTATGTGAATGTCCTGATTCGTGAATATGTCAACATGTCTTCGTGAATGAAAGGTGAGAAGAGATTCAGCAGAATGTTCTGACACAGTCTTTGCTCTGAAGGACTGTAGAATATGGTGGCGCTCGATGTCGACGCATTTTTACGTTTTAATGAGGACATGTTGACATATTCACGAATCAGGACATTCACATAGTTAACGCTATCAGATAACCTGCTACCAGGAAATGAAAGCCATTGTCATGTTTTTCATTGTTTTGTCCCTGTTAAGACATTACAAAAACGATATAAGAAACTTTTTATGAATTATAAAGCGTGATTTAGGGCATCTCATTTCATTACTATGAACATCATTTATGAATTACACTCGACAAATATCAAATCCACCTATGAAGATGAACCGAGCAGGAAATCACGTAGGAAATCAACATCCCGGAGCTCAAACCTCATTTATTGGAAGTAAACAACATGGCACAATATTAGAAAAACATATTTAAACTATAAAAAATAATTCGACATCTATTTTAGGGATGTCAGCTGGCACTGATCTTATATTGCTGGTAAATTTCCATGTACTGTAAAACAGCTACATCTGTATGAATACATCAAAATGCGCATTTTAGACCCACCCCTGTGGAAACGGCAAATTCAGTGAAAGGCCCCCCGGCGAGAGCAACTGAGCTTCTACGGATTCTAAAACTGACATTGTTACTGTTTTTTAATCCCTGCAGTGGAAGAGTCTGAGAATTTCATTGCCATAACATGTGCTGTATTGTTTTTTTAATCACTCAATACACAACCTGTGATTTATTGAATATGGAATATTTTTTATGTTACACTCTAAAACCCGCTGGGTTAAAAACAACCCAACCGGTGAGGAAGGGGGACATTTCTGGCTTTCTGTCTGCACTTCTGCCTGTATACTGTTAGTGAGAACAGCTGAGACACATCTGTGTTCACATCTGGGGAAGGAGGCGTGATGTCATTAGAATGTCGTCTGACAATGTAAAGCACACACACAGTGAAACAACGGAGAATGAATAGAGGCCCTGATTATACTGCAGAAATATTATTTAGTACAACAAAATTAAAAAATTTAATATTAAGCGAAATATGTTTCACTTAATATTACAGATTAAAACAAGGAAAGAAGACGCGCTGAGCTTCAGTTCATTGTGATGCAGACTAAAGGTCTAGAGAGGAAACAGAGACATTTCTTTATTCCGTTTTTTTGCATTGAGTTTAATCATGGAGCACTTTTAAGTATTCATAGCTAAAGCAACCCAACAGTGGCGGCCGGTCAATAGGGGGCGCAGGGGCGCCGCCCCCCCCTTAAAGTCAGCCAGAGAAGAATGCTACTTTACCATGTAGTTATTTAACATAATAAGTATTTATTTAATAAAGTCATTTAGTCACAATATTCTGCTGTATTTCTTAATATAATTTATTTGCAATAAAAAATAAAAAAAACTATAACCTGTATTACGTTCATTTGTGTTGGTGCACGCGGGGCGCCGGACAAACGGGTATCTATGTAGCCACGTACATTTTTGAAAAGCATGTGACCTGAGGCGGAGCTCTGATTGGATCTTTTCAAATCATCCTCGAACCCTCCCACTTTTGCTCTTAGCGAATCAATATTGTTTTTAAATATTTGGGCTCATTTGATTGGACCATGTGATTCTCAGCGAGTCTTTTCCGGCACTTCTTATGGCGGGCGGAGCTGCTGACTGGATGTGATGTGAGTCAGGACTTTATTTCATACTAGTAGTAATGATGCGCAATCACCTGATAAATGCCTATTTACAGGCCAGTATTCAAAGTTAAATTTATATTAAAATACCCGAAATAACCCAGAATTGTGAAATTTGTAGCTGCGTCCCTGAAGATCTGCCAGTCAGTGCAGACCTACAACGTCCTGGATCACAGAGGCCGCGTCACTGGCAGTGTCTGTAGGAAGAGACAAGCACGATGGGGATGTGATCAGAGCGTCTGTGCTGGGGGACGGAGGGCTTTTCTGTTTTATCCACGTCTGTTTGTGTACACGTGGCCAGGAGCGTTAACTCCCTGAGGGGCCAAGGTGACGTGCTGTAGAAGGCTCTGGCGTAATGTCCGTTAGAGTGATCTGGTTAAAGTCTTGCTAACTTTAGCACTCAGGGGAATGGAGACGGAATCAGTATGACAGAGGGGATCGAACCTCTCCCGCGTGACCGCTTTGGAGCGGCGCTGCGAATGACGGAGCAGTTTGTGCACAAACCTTTGTTGACATGTTCATCTTCCCCGTCCTGGTACGGTTCAGCTATGCTTTAATCATTAAAAGGACACAGCAGCTCCTCAGCTCCTGGTCTACAAAATAAGTCCAGTTTACTGTCCAGGGCACAATGTTGTCTGGATCTCCGCTTCAGTCTGACATGTGGAGAACGTTGTCCATCTATCATGCTGTCGATTTCTTAGATATTCACACCCACGATTACTTCAACTGATGAAAACTCATGAAACCTGCGAAGCTCCGGAAGCCGTTGCACTCGGGTTGCCAAGTATCCTGTAAATAATCCCATAACTGGAACCTAAACGTCAAACCCTAACTTCACTGCGCGCACGGGGACACGATGACAGAAAAGTTCAGACTAAGTGAGTATAACACTTATGGGAACTTAACTTGCTCTGTCACTAGCTTTAAAGTTAAGGCAAACGTTAGTCATGTGTAAACTGGCAGCGCAGTGTGTAATAACTCATCATTATTACATTATTACCAGAGACAAAGGAACACAATCAGCACTTTCACTCAGACTCATATTCGCATCCTGTCACCTTATGACGTAATATGATTGTTTATTGTGCTTTAATCATAAATGTCATATTTATCTTACATGTGTTATATGTTGAATAAATCTTTACAATAGCATTTTATTCAATTTTATGGGGAAAAAAATCCCAAAACAAAACCCTAAATAAGTAAAAAAGCCTAATAATATGAATAAGTTACTAAACAAACAAACAGATGGATGATTAATTGATCCACTTCCAAATAATAACAAATAATAAAGTGAAATGCTATAAATAAAATATGAAGTGTTTAACATCTGAAACGTGGAATACAAATGAACTAATGCTTGCTCATGCACGTCACCTGTGCTGATGCTGCCACCTTGTGGTGTTATATGACAATCAGCTTGTATTTATTAAAAGTTGCACTAATTATTAAAATATTATTGGACTGATATATGTAGGACTGCAGTTGCTGGTTAAGTCACTTCAGTTCTAGCAATAGCCTCCTGACACACACACACACACACACACACACATACGAGACTCTTACATGGACATACAGAACAGTCAGCGTATACAGGAGCGAATGTGACGTATCAGGATATTAATGTGACGTATCAAGATAGTGGTGTCTCATGTGGAGAAGCATAAGATAAAAAAAGTATTTAGAAAATTAGAAATCTATAGAAATAAAAGAAAGGTTTGTACATCGGGTCAGAACTCTCTTACTCTCAGCTCTTACAGTGATATCTTCATGTTCCATACTGTAATGTACTGTAAAAAATGTTCTGTCTGTCTGTGTGTCTGTCCAGTCAGATTCTGGCACCACATCACTTGAAACTGTCTGAACAGAATCGACTGAATCTCCTGCAGTCCTCAGATCTCTGCCTGAAGTTTAATCTGCACCATCAGTGAATCTAAATGTGGAGTAAAAGTGATGTTATGAACAGTTACGTGTGGGATTTAATAATCTACTTTAATATAAGCTACTAATGCGCTACTGTCTCAATGTAAACAAACACCTGCACCAATAGATATTAATTAGAAAAGATAAAGTGAATATTTTTACTGGGATTAGTTCATATTTTCACTTTGGCTGAAATAACAGCGCTGACGTGGTACAAGTGAATTTTAACACGCTGGAGTCGTTTTAAGACAAAACTTCATCTTTATCTGATCGACTTTTTCCATTTCTATTATTTAATAATAATAATATCACTGATTACATTAAAGATCAGCAGATTATTATTAGATTTAACTTTTTAACTCTTTCTACAAACTCTTTAACTGTCAGGGCGCGTGCTAATGCTAGTAAATTATAAAATGAAGAGAGCAAAAAAAAGCTCTTAAGAAAAATACTCTCTAACCCTGGGGACTTGGCATGAGGCAGGGCACACGCGCACGGTGGTCAAATCACATGCGCACTCACATAACGACAGGCCGATACAGAGAGAGGAAATGGATCTTTAACCCCTCTAATGAGACTTGTTATACGCGTGCACACATGTGTTATAATAAACAGTACACACGCGCTGTACACACACGCATACAGACACAAAATAAAATCTGTTTTACACGCACACACGCGTGGTCACAGTGTTATAGTAAACAGTACATGCATGCACGGATGTTGATTATACCAGTGAGGGACGAGCACTAAGACCCAGCAGGGGAGACGATTACCCACAATTCCGCAGCACAAGAGAGAGAAAAACCATTGGCTCAGTTGTGATCATGTGACACTCGGTGTCAAAACAAGAAGCGCATGCGTGCTACATGATACTCGGTACTCGTAATCCAAGACTTGTTTGTTTATCAAGTAAAAATGTATAAAAAACCTTTGCTCGTCTTGCGGAACACTCGCAAAACACGTTACTCGCAATCCAAGGTTCCTCTGTATATATACTGTATACTTTTAGATTTTTTTTAAGTTTTACATTTAAACTTATACCATAAGCCAGTAACACAGATAAAATTCCGTGCACTGAGCATCACACCAGAGGAAGGAAGGGCTTTTCAAAGCCAGGAGGTGTGTTAAAATCATATCTAATTTTAAATGATCTGGGCCCTGCATGTGACTCAGTAATATTTTTAAATTATAACAAGCTAAATAAATGTTTATAATAAATCAATCTATATTTTTAATGTCTCTATAGCAATATTATGATCTAAACTACGTAACTGTCTTGTTCATGTGCAGTAAGTGTTTCTCCCTGTATAACTCATTAACAGTGTTGGGTGTAAGGTGTTACAAAGTAACGCGTTAGAGGACTCGGATTACTTTTTTGATGTAACGAGTAATCTTAGTACTCAGTTGCTTTTTCAAAAATCGAATCCGTTATTCAGACAATTTCTGTAATCCGTGAGCCAGACAGCAGTCGTCCTACAAGCCCCGCCCCCGATACCCCGCCCCCCTCTGTTATTCCTGCTGTTATACCCATATCTCACCTATGTGGTTTGACTATGTGAGGGCCGACACGCGGAAAGATGGAAACCTAATCACAGAGCCGAAACTGGCGGTGAATCCTGATGAACCGTACTTACGGCCACTTATTCGCTTTAAACATCGCTTTTTGTGACCAGGAAATTAATATTTTGAGATTTTCTCTATCCTTATTAAAAGTGAACTCACTTAAAGTCAGATAAAACCCAAAACTTTTATTCTGATCCTAAAGAGTATAAGAGCCGGACAGTGTGAGGAGTGTGATGACTGGAAAAGCAGACTTGCCCTAAAGGTTCTCTATGGAACACGTGTTCCTCAACAGGAGTTAAAGATTTGAAATCAACAGGGTCAGAATCAGCACCACCGCGAGCCCAGTACAGTGGAGTCCAGACCTACAGTCAGCTTGTTACAACAGCACGACTGCACAATAGATATCATGAAATAAAACACCATCTTTGCCATGTACAGGATCTTACCAGATTGGAGTTAGTGGCGTTGGAGTCATCCTCAGGGAAGGGGATGTAGACAGCTAAGGCAACACAATTAGCAAAAATAGTCATTAAAATGATGATTTCGAAGGGTCTGGAGGAGAGGAGAGTTAAGGGCTGACACTGAAAAAAGAGTTTCAAGTCACTTAAACACGGAGTGAGCAACAGGCGAAACATGCAAACTCAATCTAACACTGAACGTTAGCGCTAGCAGGTGTTTAGTTGACGTACAGAGACGATTCGTCTCTCAGAAGGCGCTACATGAGACTCGTGCGGTAACGAGACTGATCGACGGATTTACAGTCAGACTGCTGAGTCCTGCTTGCGTTCTGGTGGATTATTATTGACATTATTGACAGTAATAAATAAAACCTGAGCACGTGGTCTCATGCTGCGCGACTGGAAGTGCTGTTTCAGACAGATCAGCGTCAGGGAGGAGCGTTAAGCTCGAGGCGTGCGGGAGAGGAGAACGATTAATTAGACAGAAAATCAAACCGTCTTGTTTTCAGTCACGTCAAGTAAGCGTAGTGAAGAGGTGGTGATTTCTCTTCATATGAACACAGTCAGTGACTAATCCTTTGTATCCGGAGGAATGGTGGTGAACGATTCCTCCAGCGCTGGGTGGAGAACGGGTGCTTGACCTCTGGAGAAGAGACTTCCAGAGAGTAATGTAGCGTAGAAGCCTGTCAGGTTATCTGGTGAGAGGCTGGCGGTGTGGAGTGGCACCGTCAGGATGGCGCGGAGATTTGCTTCTCGCTGGCTTGTGAGGCTTTCTGGTGAGGTTTGGAGAGCACTGATCAGAGAGAGAGGGTTCGATCAGCGCACGACGCCGGAACGTAGAAACGACGAGGACGAGCGAATGAGGATATGCTCTGCCCCCAAACACGGACTTGATGTCCCTCGTGAAGGACGGCCGAGATTGTTTAAAGAGGAATCGCGGCGACCGCTGACATGTTACAATAGTTTAGTCGAGAGGTTATGAACCTGGCCTGTCCCCGATCCTGGAGAACATCAGGTCGTATCTGGCATAACAGCAGTGCAACATCAGATATATGCAGACGAGACCATCTGCTTTTACCAGATAATGCATTATTCTTTCAACTGTTTCAGAGATTTCTTCATGATATCTAGGATCGTGGCACGGTGGCAGAGCGGTTAGTACTGTGGCCTCGCACCTCCCTCGCATGCTTCCCCCGCGTACTCCGGTTTCCTCTCACAGCCGAATAATTGGAATAATTGGAGTGTGTGTGTGTGTGTGTGTCCATGGCGTACCCTGCCTCGCACCCTGAGCCCCTCGACCTCCTGCTACCCTGAACAGCGTTAGAGCTTTAGAGAATATGAGATGTCTAGTGAAATCAGCGTCATTACTCAGAGCTGATTTTCATTGTTTTTATTAAAAATGAGAAGGAATATGTCACTTATCCACACCGTTATGTTTTTGATGCTCCAATTGCGTTGCTGAATCTGATTAGGCACCGTTGTGTACACGCAGAAACATGAAGACTTTGTTACTGTATGTTGACATACTCAGGTGTTGAATTTAAAGAGGAAGTGTCAGGGAATGAACAGCAGAGGCTGAACTGATGTTTTCATGATTCGGCTCTAACGAGTCTCCTGGTCAGACGGGCCATGCTCTGATCCACGCAGGAACACGCCTGTCTCTCTTCATGGACACCTTCAGGACACACAGTGACACATGGTGAGGATATGACACCACAAAATCTCACCATCGTCATCATCATCATCATCATCATCATCATCATCATCATCATCATCACCATTAATGTCTGCCATGATCTTTGGGTCTCTGTCTCTTCAGAATTCCTCAGGAATCACTCTGCAGGTAATGAAATGTAATGTCATCTGATAAACGGACGTCGTTTAGAAGCTACTTAACTGGTTTATTGGTTTTAAATGGTGTCTAACCAGCTCTTTACTGGGAGCTGTGAACTAGTCGTGCTGTTTAAAGAAGTGAGAGCTCCACCTCTGAGGCTAATGACTCTAATGGGGACGCTTTTTGTCCCGGACACACGGGTGAGCTCAGGGATCCGTCCAGAGCACGCCAGGGACGGTCGTCTATATGTTAATGAGCTTCATGTTGTAGACACGCGATTATTTCACGTTGTTCTGACTCCTAACATACACTGTATCCCTATAAACCTCCTCTGGCTTTTTCTTTTGCAATGATCTAAATGAACCAAAGTGATAAGTAATATTCCACATCTGCACATTAAGCCACTCTCACTCACACTGACACATCTGTCACTTTACTCTGTATTTAAAGCAGTGTTAGAAATCGGATGCTATTTAAGATCTTTCCTTCACATCAGAGGGAAAACGACACCAGTCTGGACCGACTCAGATGCCGGGACATCGACCCTACGTCGTGTGTAAAGGATACTTCCACTCCACGATGTTGATGCAGGCTCGTCGGATGGGGTTTTTCAGGGTGAGGCAGAGGAGTGAGTGCGGGGTGCGCGTGGCCACTGTGCTCGTCTGTTTCTTGGGCTTGCTGTAGTGCTGCCGCTGTTGCTGTGTAGAACTCGCAGTGGAGATGCGTGCCGCCGCTGCACTCCTTATCAGCTTGGCCTCGCGCGCTGCATCGATCGCTGCCTGCCAGCTGAGGGCGGCATTAGGCGTCGGTATGTGTTCTGGCGCCAGACCTACCATGCCACCTTTACTCACACTGACGCTGTGCTCCTGCTCGCTCACATTAGACACCATAACCAGTGACGGGCTGGTGTAGTTAGAACCTGCACAGAGAAACAGAGCGGAGGAGTCAGTGTAGGAGGACACAACAAACACACACACACACACACACACACATACACACACTGCAAAGCATGCATAGTCCAAATCAACATTGTATTATTTCTCATTTTGGTATCCAAGTCTGATTTTCATGTCGTGCCACTTACACACACACACACACACACACACACACACAAGCTGTTTCTTCACTAAAGTAAAATATCTACTGCAGGATTCTACCTCAGTAACATGTGATTGTTTTTATATAAACACATTATTATATAATATATAGCCAGTCTTTATGAAAACTATTTCAATTTTATATGAGAATAAATCTACAGCAGTAAGTAAGAGGCGTTTACGCTGCTGCAGGTTTAATGGATTGTTATTTGTGTGAAACTTTTGAACGCTGAATATTTGATGACGCCTGCTCTGGAGCGTCCTGAACAGTGCTGGAGAACATCTGATCCCCCTCGGACATCGTTTAAGATCCATTATATCCTGAGACTTGGACTTGGACTAAACTTCGCTTCTCTTTCGGGTTTCCGAACGATCGTCATAAAACAGCTTGGCAGACTTTTTTATTGACTAAAATGTCCAGTACTTAAGGGAATTCATGATGTGTTGAAAGCGCGCCAGGGCCAACATAGTTAGCAGGTCCAAAGCAGCGGTGATCTTCCAGAAGATCTTCAGGGATCCAGGTACCAAAGGTTCAGGAATGATATTTGTAAAGGGTAGCCCTTTGACTTTTTTAAACGATTGTCAGTAGGTAGTGCTAAAGCGGGCCCGGTCAGCCTAATGGTGGCGCTATGATTCATGTTTTGGCCTCTCTGGAGAACTGTGAGGTCTGTGGAACACTTTCTTCTCTGACTTTAGGCAATTTCATCTAAACAGATTTGATTTTGCTTCTTTGCATTTTGTGAAACCTACTTTTGCAAACTTGCGCATGATTTGTGAGCCAGTTACTCAGCAGACTGTAGCATGCAATAAATATTAAAACACCTTTCTGACATTAGTAAACAACATGGCTGCCACATGCCCAGAAATTCTAATGAGCTGGCGCCTGATATGTTCAAACAGCTGTGACTGATGATGGCTTGCAGGGATTTGCACAGATCATAACCAGAACGCGGTGTGGAGGTCCACTGTAATGTCCGGGGTGCGGTGGTACACGGGGGGGGGGGCGGAGCTAAAGTCAGAGTGCAGTAGTGTGTGCTACAGAACCACGGTTCTGCTGAAGCGGTCCTGAGAGCTCCTGATCTGGCAGTTGGTGATGTCACACTTTAGCAACACTCCCTGATGTTTTCATGACACAGAAACGATTATAGTATACAAAAATATGAGAGAATGTGCTGTACGTCCACATCAGGAGATTAAACCGGTGGAACTGATTCTTCTTTTGTGTCACATTTAAAACATGTAGCTGCACCACCGAACAGAACGAGCCAAATGTCCTAATATAAAACCAAACGTCATTGATCTAATCAAATGTCCACATGTTCCACAGAGCCTGTGCAGGAATAGGTGACGTGAGACAGGACAGAGACGCCCACCCTCACAGCAAAATCCTCAGTCTTGAATGAGTGTTGATTTAACACTTTCAGAGTACATTCGTGACCATTAGGTCATATATAAACACTTGCGGTGTTAAATTAACACTGGGAATTTTGCAGTGCTGACTTTTTTTCCCCCCTGATTTTCTCCCTAATTTGGTCGTGTCAAATTCCTCCCCGTCACTAGGGGGCGCCACATTAAGTCTACTACTACCACAGCTGTGAGAGCCGAAGACTATCACGTGTTTCCTCCAAACCACGTGACGCCAGCCGACCGCATCTTTCCGAACAGCTCGCTCACGCACCGTTGGGGGCGGAGTAACACACTCGGAGGACGGCGCTATCCGCTCCTTCCGCTCACGCGAGCTCACAGACGCCCCTGACTGGCTGTAGAGCCGTGATTAATGTGGGAGCACTAAGTAGCTCTCATCCCTCCCCTCTGAGAGAGCTCGGCCAATCAGCTCTCTCTAGACCTCCGGCTGCGAGAGGTTACAGCATCACCCGGGAATCGAACTGGCGATCTCCGGATGATAGGATGAGCACTTTACCACTGCTTTTGTCACTAACTTCATGACAAAAAGCTTCTGTCCGCCTGCTGCTATCACACAGATTTGCCAACATTACATTTTTCATTCTAGTAATTAATGACACATTATGTTGAGAGGTACATTAAATCTTATTGATCATTTTAAAACAATTTAGTCTCTGTTATTGCACCACAGCGGTGTACTGGTTAGCACTGTGACCACGCCCCCGGAGGTCTATGTACTGTATGTGGTTTGCTTGTTTTCATGTTCTCCCCATGCTTGGTGGGTTTCCTCCGGGTTTTCCAGTTTCCTCCCACAGTCCCAAGTCATTGGTGTTCCCAAATTCCCCATAGTGAGTGAGTACCTGCCGCGTGCCCTGAGTTCCCTGGGACTGTCCCCCATGTCCCTGTACAGGATAAGCGCTATCGAGCATGACTGAGAGCGAACATCTGTTTATCAGTTATAATTATTTCAGATGTTTCTTCAGTTCCTGGGTAATTAATCAATTCTGAGGCCAGGTCCAGGTTCAGGGGTCACACTTTGCTAACCCCGATGCCCAAGTTTACATTTGCAGCATTTGGCATACATCCACATCCAGAACGACTCAAGAGCCTTGCTCAAGGGCCAAACAGTAGTGCTGGGGTCTGAACCCCGCGATCAGTAGTCCAACACCTTCACCACTGAGCCTCCCTGCCCTCTGACATCTGCTGTGGTCACTGTTTCTTTTCTTTGAAGCGTTCACTTTACACGGGAAAGGTGTAACACACTATGGACCAAAGTCAGAGCTGAGTATGACAAGCACAAGCACACAAAATACACAAGTCAAAGTTCTATTTGTTTTTTTTCCCCATGCACTTTCTGCATGTGCCACTCACTCAGGACTAACACTCTCTATGGCTTTAATAACTGTCTTTATATACATAGAGAGTTTTTTCCTAAAAGTGAAGAAATGTGCCATTATCTCTATAAACATGGATTCGGGTCCACTATAAATAGAGAACCAGGTCCACGGGTGTTTAAATGCTGAGAGAATGTTTCTGGTGCTCACTTATCATCTCGCTAATAAAACAGGAGCTTGAAGACTGCTGAAACGTTACGATCGAGCAGAATAACCCGCGACCTGCGGTCCTTATGTGTGGCTATAACGGACATCAGATAGTCAGGAGGGGGTTAAATGCTGGGCAAAAGGGTGCGAGTGTTTAGCTAAAACCACATCTAAAGACCTCATTACTCCATTAGTGTAATTAAATACTGGAGTTCGACAGCAGAATGAGAGAAACTACGCTTTCTGACTGATTGTTATTCTCTGATACGAGAGGCTGTCTAGTGAAGTGAAGGTCCTTCCTGCGCTCCACCGCGGCGGCCAGCTCAGTACCCGTCTTCGGAGGTTTTTGGGAGAATGTTTAGTCCAATAAAAGGATTCACACCAGTCTGAAACTGGTAAAGTAAAGGGTGTGTGTTGTGTTTGTAATGTTTCTCATGACCTTCAACAATCTTTGTGATTAAAAACATTTAGTTTGGAACAAAACTCAATACTTTTCTCCCAGATCTAATCTGCTGCCGCTGCGTTCTGCTCGGATACACGGCCACAATCACGGCATGAGTTTACTAGAGATTTCATTAAACCTCAACCAACATGTTATTGGTACTAAATTGTGCACTCGCTGTAAATACCCCCACACACACACACGCACACACACTGATGTCACTGTGATGAGCCTGTGCTAGGTGGAGGGAGAGTGTTCACACTGATCTAACACGCATCGTGCTCGTGTTTATGTAGCTCCAGCAGCTTTTCTGCTGAGACGATTACATTTGAGAGAAAGTAGAAATCGAACCAGTTTAACTCGTATCAAGTTTTCAGTGTAAAACCTGCAACATGGATCTAAACCACCGGCTCATTTCATCACTCTACTAATTACTAGCACAAACATTCGGAAAAATTCTTACGTTCCCAAACCACGGCCAGTCTGAACTCACAGCACAAAGCCGTGGATGGTGTCTTGTGTTTGTACCCTGGGTTCTGATCTCATCTCTTTATTTTGGACACTGGTTTTCGCGCTGTCTCTTCTGTTTTGTACATCGCCTGACCCTGTCACTGATCTGACCACAAGCTTGCCTCCTGATTTGATTTTGTCTGCCTGCTTTCTTAATAAAGTCGATACCTGACCCGAGTACAAATCCAGTCTCCTTATGGTGAAACCTGATGCCTCCCGCAAACGCGCGAGCGAGCGAGCGAGGTCCACAGCTCTGAACCGTCCCTGATTAACTATGAACTGCCTATAATGAGAACAGCACCTTCCCATGGGGGGAGGATACACTCCTGCCTTTAGCCTAAAAATGTAGCCTAGTTGTCTATAACGCATACACTTCTTCACAGCAAGATACTCTGTCTCAGGCAGCAGGACAGTAACCATAACCACCACTATAACCATGATCACCAGTATAACCATAACCATCAATATCGAGATAACCACCAGTATAACCATCACCGACGTAGTCTAACCAAAACCGCCAGTGTAACCATCACCGCTGTAGTCCAACCAAAACCACCAGTGTAACCATCAATGCTGTAGTCTAACCAAAACCACCAGTGTAACCATCAATGCTGTAGTCTAACCAAAACCACCAGTGTAACCATCACCGCTGTAGTCTAACCAAAACCACCAGTGTAACCATCACGGCTGTAGTCTAACCAAAACCACCAGTGTAACCATCACCAGTGTAGTCTAACCAAAACCGCCAGTGTAACCATCAATGCTGTAGTCTAACCAAAACCACCAGCGTAACTATCACCACTGTAGTCTAACCAAAACCAGCAGTGTAACCATCACCACTGTAGTCTAACCAAAACCACCAGTGTAACCATCACCAGTGTAGTCTAACCAAAACCGCCAGTGTAACCATCAATGCTGTAGTCTAACCAAAACCACCAGTGTAACCATCACCACTGTAATCTAACCAAAACCACCAGTATAACCATCACCACTGTAGTCTAACCAAAACCACCAGTGTAACCATCAATGCTGTAGTCTAACCAAAACCACCAGTGTAACCATCACCACTGTAGTCTAACCAAAACCAGCAGTGTAACCATCACCACTGTAATCTAACCAAAACCACCAGTATAACCACCACCACTGTAGTCTAACCAAAACCACCAGTGTAACCATCACCACAGTAGTCTAACCAAAACCACCAGTATAACCATCACCACTGTAGTCTAACCAAAACCACCAGTGTAACCATCACCACTGTAGTCTAACCAAAACCACCAGTGTAACCATCACCACTGTAGTCTAACCAAAACCAGCAGTATAACCATCACCACTGTAGTCTAACCAAAACCACCAGTGTAACCATCACCACTGTAGTCTAACCAAAACCACCAGTGTAACCATCACCACTGTAGTCTAACCAAAACCAGCAGTGTAACCATCACCACTGGAAGGATTTGTAGACTGTTTGAGTTTCGTGTCTTCAGTTCAGTCTTGGTGTTGTCTTGTTGTCTTGGTGCACATTAAGCTACTGCTAATCGATTTAATGACTGCAAAATCAGGTTTGCTTTGATATCATTACACATTATTTTAAATATTTACAAAAATATTTCTACTGCATGAGAATATGCAAACTTTGCAGACACAAATTCACAGCATAAATGTTTGTTTCAAACTCCTACATGAATTTCTTAAAGTATTATTGAGATGCGATTGTATGAGATGTTAGGGGACAAAGTGACGCTTGTCCAAAGTCCAATAAACTACCAACACAGATAAACTGGCTCGGCAGCACGGCCTGTTTCAAGATGGCGACCACGCAGCAGACTGGCAGACTCACTCACTGCAGAACCTGTTCAAGAACTTTCCATGAAAACTGTGAATGTCCTCAATCAAGAACACAAAACAGCGAGCCACTGAAGCAATGGCTGAAGATGAAATGCAGTTCACTGCTTGAGGGGAAAGTGGGGAAATGAGAACTTTTGGGCGGCAAGACCAGAGTCCAGAGTCTTCAGCCTCGGATCCTTAAAGTGCTGCGGATAGCAGACAAGGACGTCCTGTTCGAGTGCAGACCGCAGTAATTCTGTAGGAAGAGGTTGCAGATTTTCCATGTTTATTTATTTTTTGTTTTGTTTTTTCAATAAAGTATCAACATGCAGACTGTCCACTGTCACTTTTGAGGGACGCGATCAGTGTGGAAGGAGAGAGTTAGGGCTTTATAGATCGTATGATGGTTGGTGGTTTGTCTTATGATAAGAGAATTTGCATCTTGATTCGTGTGCGATCAGAATTAACCTTCACCTGTTTAAAGGGAGGAACACGTTTATCTGAAGTCTGAATATGTGAATATTGTGTTTCTCTATAAAACCTCAGTAATTAGAAAAATGTGAAAATGAAATGTGGCTGGGTCCTGGCTACGTGTTTATAAGAACTTGGCATTTACAGTATAAGAGGGTGTTAATGACTCTCTTGGGTGATGTGATTTAGTTTTAGGGAATACTGAATCCAGAACCCATCATTCTGGACCATGTTTATACAAAATCCTAATGGCTTTATAGTCAGTTTTTTTTTATGACTGTGTGCACTAAAGACAGCAGATACATAGAGACTTTAACGACCTCTGCAACAAACATTACACAAATCCACATGGGTTTTCCCCTAAAACAGTGTTCCTGCACCCTGGCCCTCGAGCTATCAGCGAAGAAAGCAGGGACATGTGCTGGGCAGGAGGTTTTTCAGGACCAGGGCTCAGACACTTTCCTCAGTTCATCAAAGCTTTTCCTGATCAGTGGGCGGGAACTTCAGGCAAGTGCAGAACATGACATTACACATATCACAATTATCTCACACCCTAAGGGGAAGGGATGCTCATGCGTTCCTCATCTCATCAAGACTTTCAAGAACTGATTATTATCTTCGTGTAATCTGGTAGACACTGCTGTATAGTTGATTCATCAGTTAGACCAGGCCTGAGTCTAATTAGCACACCAGCATAGTTAGTAATCCCAGGTAGTCCCTGGTAACCATGCTGATTCCACTGATCGTTCTTTAATATGGGAAACTTTAAAAGCGTACATCTGAGGAATCATAATTCCCTACTATTCCCAAAAAAGAAAAGATAGAAACATTAAATTGAGATGTAGCTTCGTGCCCAGTGCCTGTGTGTGCCTCTCTGGAGCCCCTGCAGCTATTACACGTCATAAATATGGAATAGACCAGGGAGATAGATCGCCTAATTTATTTTAGGGAGAAAGGCAATTCTGTAAAATTTGTCATTAGGAATTAAAATGAGAGAAAATAAGGATAGGATAGAAATGAAGTATTTATACAGTACTGTGGGAATTTTAATAAATCCCAGTGTTAATCTTCTCTTCCTCAATAGAATCAAACGCAACTAAAACAAGTTCTGCTTGATGATGAAAGTCAATTGCGAAAGGGTGCGTTTGACAACAAAATCATTTCATCACCCCTTACGTCATCTTACATAATGCCTATTTTTAAACGGCCCCATGGGTAACGCCCAGCCCCATGGGTAACGCACAGCCTCATGGGTAACGCACGGCCCCTTGGGTAACGCACGGCCTCATGGGTAACGCACGGCCCCATTGGTAACGCACGGCCTCATGGGTAACGCACGGCCTCATGGGTAACGCACGGCCCCATTGGTAACGCACGGCCTCATGGGTAACGCACAGCCTCATGGATAACGCACTGCCTCATGGGTAACGCACAGCCCCAAGGTTTGCGTGGGAGCAAATGAGATACTTTTGATTAGATAAAAGTCTACAGACTACAAAGGGAACAAAAATCTCTAGGACTTCTTTTCGGGACGCTCAGGAGTCCGTGCCATCAGTCCTCTGTTGCTCCAGGAGAATCAAAGCTTTTAAGCAGCCTGCCATGTGATGCCCAGTGTGTTTGTGAAGAGACTCTGTAATGAGCAGGGAGATGGTTTTGCTGTATGCATGGTTACTCTAATGCATGTTGTCTTTTCCCAGGAGCTCCTGTTCAGTGCATGGACGCTCAGTTCAAAGGAACAAATGGAAAGTAATTGCTACATCCTCGTTCTCTTGTTTCTGGCCACACCCGCAGTCTATGAGTTTGGGGAAAATAATGACTTGATCTTGAACAACAGGACCGTCTGACACGAGCAGTGCATCGTGTGACCTGTGACCTCGCCTGCACTGATGATTGGCTCTGCAAGTTTGCATGGCATTCGATGTCTTTCCTAGCAATGATTTCTTTTTTATTTCCTAGATAACAAGTCACCATAGAGACATTTCTATGTCCCCATTCTTCTATTATCTTTTTTTTAAATTGACATGTCATTTCATTGCCATTGCTTGAGCCATGGACCTCTGGACCTGAGCAGATTATCAGTCCTGAATGAACTGGTTCAAAGATTCAGAGCCGGTGCAAAGTTAATCATTGGGCATGTTAATTAGGTTTGTGATGTTTGTCTCGGGCAGAATAAAGACCAGCTCTAAGCGTGGGGTCATTTAGTCCATGTTCACAGACAGAGAAGTACATTTATTGAAGTTAACCCCCTGATAACCCATCTAACGTATGATACATCTGCTGAAGTGAATCAGGGTATTATACAGTTCTTTGCAAAAGTATTCATACCCCGGATGAGGCCATGGGGGGGGGCACAATGATAGACCAACACAAAGTGGCACATCACATAAAATTCCGCTAAAATACATTTACATTTATGGTTGCGACGTGACAATATGTGGAATAGTTCATCCTTCTGCAGGAATACTTGTGACAGTTCTATGTGCATAAGGTTAGGGATCTCGCCCAAGGGCCCAACACTGACAACCCAGTGGTAACATCGGTTTAAACCCCGCCCCTTTGGACTGACTGAACTACCCCTGCCCCCTGGCTAATAGTTAGGATCAGCAAATGAAGGTTTTCTCTTTTGTTTATTAGTTTTCTGATCAGACATCTTGTTCAGCCTCAGATGGGCCTCTGCCTGGTTAGTGCTGGAGTGCTTCTGACTGCTTACAGGGTAAAAATAGTGCTGGTTCTGTTACCATGTTACAGTTAAATGAGCTACTGCGCTGCTGCTGAGATCTCATGGAGCTGCTCTGGATGTGTTTCTGGTCTTTTTTTAAAACTATAGATCTGTATTTGCACTTTGGCTCTGATTGTAAAACCTGTCCTACGCTGCCAGAACTCCTACTCATCATCATCACTGCTGGCATACTCAGCAACTTATCAACGTTTATACAAAATCATATTTATGTATATACGAACGAGAGGTGTGCAAGTCAAAGCGGGACTTTTGATTGACAAGTCCTGGTCACAAGTCAGGGAGTGTGATGCCCTGATCCTAAGAAAAAGCATTTTAACAAATCCATCATAATGAATTAATAAATAAATATTATTTAAAATATCCTGTGTATATTCGTATTATGAAGGTGTAAATGGGTTCACTTGTCGTTCTCCAGTGTGGGAGAGCAGCTTTGCTCCGGCCCTACTGTCCTCGAACAAGATTAATCTTCCACTCTGGAGATTACTGCATGTGCTCTCTCTCTCTCTCTCTCTCTCGCTGTCCTTTACTGTATTTCATTCTCCTCTCCTTTCTCTCTCCTCTGGTTGTCCTCTGGTCCCCTTGTTGCCTCTCATGGTCTCATTCTCATCTGCCTTGTACCTTCCATAGCCAAGAAATAATTAACTGCTCTAAGTAAAATCAATTATGTTAATTAGATCAGCAGAGCTATTCTGGAGAGTTTGGGCCTGGGAGGAGGAAGAGTTGGAAAGATGTGTGACCATGTTTCAGCCCCATATGCTTCTCTTGGCTGAGAGACGCGAAAGCCAATGTGTTGTGTTTTTTCGGTTGTATCCTGACCCCCTCATTGCCTGCTGTGTGTGTTCTGTGATGTGTGCCTGATCAGCACGGTGATAAAGAGTGATCATGCGAGTTACCGCTGCCTCTCTCATCAGCACGGCCTTTCCTCTCACACACCTGGGGATCACTGGATGGATTCTGTTCATCACGCGAGTCTGTCTAAACTCCAAATACACACACAGTGATCACAAAATTCCAGATCGGCAGTTTATAAAATCCAGCCACCAGCAACCTCTATATAAAAGGGGACATGGTCATGATCTCATCCAGATGTTCAGAGACCCTGAAGATCCCAACACAGTTATTACAGCATGTATCACAATATTACAGTAAAAAAGAATTAGATAGTATATTATTGATATTTATTATTGGAGGACGGATGCGTACAGTATGTATTATTAATTATTATTATGGTAAATTCTGGAATCAATTATTATATAATATTTTCATGGTATGCACTATTGCACTGCACAAGACTGTAGAGCGGACTGTCCGTATTGTAGCAGAATGTGTGATTTGTTCATTTAATTTACACACAAATGCAACAATACCCAAAAGCATATGGCGATGCATACAGTAACGTATCCCCTGGGAACGCCTGCTATGATCAACCAATCTGGATCTCTGAGTGAGTCCCTCTGACACCTCGTCTCCAGAAGTACAACACAACAGTCTTGTCATATGGTGTAATTTACATCGTGCGAGTGGAGATGTTCGAATGCAGAAGATCATTTAGTTTGTATAACTGTCTCTTTTTCAATCTTTTTTTCACGTGGGTTTGGAGGAATCATTCCAGTCTGAGTTGCTTCGTCTTTGCAGTGCCCATTTAATCCCAGCTGAGAAACTATCAAATATACTGTGTATACACACACTGCCTTTATTAAATGCTAAAAAGATGTCTGATCCCTCAACTTCACAGAAGAAATGTGATCAGAATAACGTCCTGAACGAGCGTGATGTGATCACGTAAAGATTCGGTGAAGGTGAATGATTTTTTTTTAAATTCTGGTAGAAACCTGGGCCTGAGCGTCTCAGAATCACTCCTAGGAAGTGAAGTTCACTTAGGACTGAAAATATTCCTAGCTCAGAGTAGGACAAAAATGTTACTTTCAGCGAGTAGAAAGAAAGCTGTATGCACACAGACAAAACTTATAGATGCGTGACTAGACTGCATCATAATCAGACTGCTCCAATCACTGCTGTTTACAGCCGCTATAATGGAGCCATGTAGGACCGTCATCATCTGATCAACATGATGTCAAAAAGAAAGGGAGTAAAATGTAAAGACATAATGAAAGTAACATTCTTACCTCTAAAGAGTGGAGGCAATTTGTGAAAACATCAGTGCCAGTTTGAGAAGGCTTCAGTTTGCTAGGGAGCATAAAGGTTGGGTTTTGGTTAGATAGAAAGAGGTCATGTGACCTGTTGAGTCCAGATTGAGTCTCTATTCCAGAGCGAAGGGAAGTCTGACACTCTCAGACCCCTGTAGTCCATCCGACCTAAGGTCAGTGTGTCGTACATGCTGAGACTCATTTTCCTTTCACTTCGTGACCATTTGAGTGACTTTACACTTCCTGAGTTCCTACACACGTAATGTGCACAAGTTCTTCTTCTGTATGTTCTGCCTCTCACATGGTTGGATGTTTCTGAGTTACAGTAACTCAAAGAAACCATCACCAAATGATCAGCAGAAGATGAATCTGGTAGAAGTGTGTACTGATATCTCAGGTGTAAACACTCATGTCACTTTAACATGTGTGCTAATTTCGGCTCTGAATACAGCTCCACATGTTAAAGCCAGCAGTCTGTTCCTCAGGTTATGGGAAGGATTAAAGAACCCAGACACTGCAGTAAAGACGTAAAGCCTCAGAAATCCTACTCTATACACACAAACATACGAATGTAGAAGTGAGGGAATCTAAACCCTGTAGCTCGACCCTTGGCCCCCGGCGCCTCATTCCTGCGCTCCCTCCGCTGGCTTCCTGTAGCTACAGGTTTAAACCTCTGATGCGTACCAAACGCAGTCCAGCACCCCGGTGGTGAAACGCACTTCCCCAGAGGCATCCACCAGATACAGCAGCACCAGCTGTGGCCAGATGTGTGCATCCCTTCCTCGAGTAACTTAATAATTAAAGCTATCACATGGGTGAGAACAGAGGACCGCACCCATGTTTCAGGTCTTCCCTAGGAAGCGTTCCCCTCTTTATGAGTGTTGTAGCTGTCACAGCTTTAATAGTTTCTGGCTGTTCAAATCGATTTCTGGTTGACTTTCTTGACTCTACCTGTGTTTAGACTACTGTAAACTCAATCCTTCCCTGAGTTCATTAACAACTTTGTTCTGTAATTATTAGTAGTATTTTATATCTTGGGAGCAGCACAGTTTTTTTTTATAAGATACTGTAGTAATACCTGCTGGAGCTAATGATATACACCTTCGTCAGTCAGAGGTTAGTAAGAGTAACGTCACATGATGTGAACGTCACATAACTTCACACACATCTGCTGCTGTGTATCTGTGTAACAGCACCAGCATGCTTCAGACTGCACATTACTGCTGCTTGCTATTTGCTCTACTTATTATAGTATACGTGACACACACCATGACGACTTGCACTACCTTGCACACTCCCTTTATGTCCATCTGACACATACTCAAGTTCCCCCCGTCATTATTTATTCTTGGACGATGAAACTGAAGCGCCTGGTTTTAGACCACAGTAATTCATTAGTAAGGTGCAGGGCCTCCTTTTACTCCCAGTACAGCATCAGTTTGTCTTGGGAATGACAAATACGAGTCCTGCACGGTGGCCAGAGGGATTTTGAGCCGTTCTTCTTGCAGAATAGTGGACAGGTCACTACGTGATGCTGCTGGAGGAAAACGTTTCCTGACTCGCTCCTCTATAACACCCCAAAGTGGCGCAATAATATTTCGATTTAGACACACCAGTCCTGCTGTGTGTATTGGTGCATTAACATCCTGATACATGGCACCGTCTTCAGGATACAATGTTTGAACCATTGGGTGCACATGGTCCTCCAGAATGGTTCTGGCAGTGACGCGCCCATCTAGTATTGGGCCTAGGGAATGGCATGATATCGCAGCCCAAACCATCACCAACAATTTGTCCTCTTTTGAACTCTGATATGTCTCCCATAATGTTGTGTGCATTGCAATATTGTAAGCAAAACTGTGTTATTACTCTGCTAATTAAACCTTCACCCTCTGCTCTTACTGGTGGAATGTGCAATCGATGAAGATCGGCCACCAGGCTGCTCAGATGTTTCATTGTCCATCCCCCCTGTGTGTCTTTATATATATACAAATGTACAGTCTTTACAGTATGTTGGTCTGTACTGGAGTCAAATTCCTTGTGTGTCAACATACTTGGCAATAAAACCTGTGATTTAAGGTGATGTCCGATGCAGTAGTTTGCTCTGGCCACATCCCAGTGCAACATGGTGACATAGCTTACAGCAGGTTAGGGTCGATGAACCGCTGGATGTCCGAAAATAATGTGGGCTTTATAGACAACTGGAAGACCCCCGTTGAGGGTGAAGCTGGGACGGTTAAGTTAGGGCGGGACGGAGGTTCACTGTGTTGAATTTCAACAAACTGCACTCAAGTCTCCATCTATCACAGTATTTCTCTCTCACACACACACACACACACACACACCCACACACACACACACACACACACACACACACTCTGACTTCTCTTGTTTGGGTCTTTTGGGACTCTCATTTTGACTTTTGTGATATCCACGTTATAGACATCTGAAAGGACAGACCGGACGTACCCGCTGCTCCCATTGGCTGGTGCGGAGACATCGTGCTGCCATATTGGTTGTTGCTAGGCGACTGAAAGAAAGGCTGCATGGCATCAAGTGTTCTGTGTCTGTTCTCTATATACCACCTCAGGCTGTGTGTTTTCATGTATATTTCATTAATATTGTTTCGGTTTGGAATAGTGCGACTGTATTGATCTGATCAACTAGTTTGGGTTATTGTGGAGTGCAGAAGCATCAGCTCATCATTCCAGGTATAAACCTCGAATACCAAAGCAATACTGCACTGCTCAAAAGTTACATTCAGCAACAGTTATTATTACTGTTTTTTTTTTCATAGACAGAAATTATTAAATAGTCTACAGAACCTGATATCTGTTCATATATTATTATTATTATTATTATTATTATTATTACTTTTATTGACTGAGCACATGGTTCCAGCTGCTTATATGTGTCAGTGTGAACTCATCTCACTTTCCACTTCATGCAACGGACATCATAAAATGCTCTGATTTTGAATAAAAGACATTTATGTTATTCATCTTCTCTGTCTTTTAACAAATGTCATGTTACATCTATAATCATTCAAATTCATCTCAGGGAGCTTTCGATCTCCACCATCAGCTCTGGTCAGACTCACTCATTAGAGATCAATTTACACTTTTAAAATGCAATACATAGTTTATATATGCTCTACCAGGCAAAAGTTTGTACACCCCTTATTCGAACTCCGCGCTCGTTCCTGATGTTTATTTCTCTCTACACTGTAAAACAATACTGAAGGTGTTCATCCAAACTACACAATAATCTCCTCTGAACAGTTGATATCGAGATGTTTCTGCTACTTCTGCTCTGTAAAGCTTCATAACGGCTCTAATCTGAGGTGCTGGTTGTTAATTGGTGATTTCTGATTTTCTAATTTTTGGTCTCGCTTTCCTGGGAAGGTCTTCATGAGAGACAGTTTCATCCTGGAGCTCGATGGGGTTTAATGGGTTAAAGTTGTTGTTGTTACTTAATGCCATGTGTGTTATTTCATAGTTCTGAAGTCTACAGTATTGTTCTCGAGTGTAGACAATAAATCCAAGCACGTGTCCAAACTTTTGACTGGTGCTGTATACAGTACGATATAATGTCGATTTGTACAGTAGCATGTCATGTCCACCTGGCACGGTTATGCCGTTGACCCTGCCACACTATGCTGAAAAGGATGAAATGTTCAGTTTGCAGCGCGTGCATTAGTCAGTCAGATGTGAGCAGGCGTGTGATGAGCGCAGCTCCGTCCTGCAGTCAGAACATCTCCGTGGAATTCTCATTTATCGTCTCGTCAGTATTCTGGGGACCAAACTGACATTTTACAAATTAAATACATTTTACCGGCCATTAAACACACGGCACCAATAAACCCTGCCTGACCGCGGCTGCAGGGTCTCAGCTCAAGCTGACAGTTGATCAAACTGTCAAAACTAAATGTACCATAAATGAGTTCATTACTAGTCTAATTGGGCTTGCAGTGTCGATCCCACCAGAAAAAAGCTGGAGTTTCTCAGTAGCATCCAGACCACCGCTCTTAATCACAGGAACTTTTATACCGCGTGGGTGTGGGCGTGGCCGTGGGCGTGGCCTCTATACCTGCAAACCAGTGTGTGTACAAACATGGCAGCTTTATTCACTATTATTATTTTGTATCTAGGGAACCTGCATGACTGCTAGCAGGGCTTCACATGAACGCAGTTAAGTTCCCCATCTGGACGCCGAGGATTCCACGTACATCCCAGCGTCACCATTCCCATGATTCCACAGAAACAACGGTAACCGCGCAGGCTCGTTTGCTGTAACCATTCCTTCTTCTCACAGTCATATGTCTGCTAATGTGATCAGGCCACTGAACCGTCGCTGTAGATCCGATTCCATCTGGTGAAGCAGCTCTCCTACTGCAGACACGGCACAGATGTAAAGCTGCTCGCAAACATCGGAAATAAATAATCATTATAATGATGTTGTTTTTATGATATTACCCTATTAAGTGTCTTCATGTTTTATTTATTTTCATTCATTTCGAGTAGATGTGAATAATCATGTGCAGATCAGGACAAACATGTTGAATATTACGATGGGATACGGAGGACAAACGCTGACATGCTGGACGTGAAGCCGCTCAGGATTGTAGACTTGAGGGTTGTGAGGTTTGGAGATGCGCTGCCCCTCTGACCAGGAGTACACAGCGCAGGAGGATCGAGTGAGGACACGGGTTACCCGGATACAGTCACAAGATTCGTTAAATGAGGAAATAGCTGCCATTTAATGGGGACGTGTGTGGCGAGTAGCTGAGATGCAGGAGGGACATGTGTGAGTGGACTCGGTACCGTATACTGTAGACTCACACCGTATGCAGGAAATGATTTCATTTTTTCGTTTTCTACATCGATCTCACAAAAGAAATCTTTAGCGCCTGGTTTTCACAGAAAATAATTGATCACATTTTATTGGACAATGAAGATCATCCGATCATAGCGGGTCTCAGTATTTGGCAAGTCCAGATGTGACCTCAGATGAACAATACATCATTTTTTTTTACAGTGCCGTTATTTATTTAACAGCAGTTAAGTTTGTCCCTTACTGTCTTTCTGTCCCCGGCAGAGGTTCTCCACGTCCTCTCTGGTGCACATCAAGGATAAAACGGAAATAAATCAGGGGGAATAAAACAGCGGTGGAGGTTATACTTGGAATGATCTTGAGACATTTCCCGGCATAACGACACGCCGTCTCTCTCCCACAGACGCGCTCGTCGGGAGTGACTTTAATCAGCACACGCAACCTGTGCAACCTGTGACACTCTTATACACCACCGTTCCAGATGTGCCGTGTACACTTACTGTAAACGACACACCCTGAATCAAATCCTTTTCACTAATCATCACTCTCCCGCTTCAGCCTGGCTGGACGATTGCTGCGCCTTGTACCCTGTAAAAGGAGAATGAAGGACTTCTCCCTTCCAGTGAAAGGACAATTTAACAGCCATGGACATAAAAATAATGACATCACTCTGTCCCTCGCCAGCTGCTATGGGAACAATGAAGCGAGGAAATGGAAGAAGCGGGAGCACGTCTGCCCTGTTAGGCATTTCAGAACCAGAAGTGTTTTTATAAAAATGCTGATTTTTGAATATCCACTGGTTTCACTCCAGCCTCAGAAACACTCTGTTTACACAGCTGGTGGAAGACTTGTTTGTTTAAAACATCTGGAACCTTTGTGCTCTATGCAGAAATCTTTACCACCTCTACTCATTCTCTATAGCTCTTATCCTGTGCAGGGTCGCGGGGGCCCGGAGCCGATCCCAGGGGACTCGGGGCACCAGGTGGGGTTCACCATGGACGGGGTGCCAATCCACCGCAGGGCACACAAGCACACTCACGCTCTTCTGGAATTTGGAAGTGCTATTTAAACTTCTCCTTACGTCTTTGGACTGTGAGGGGAAACAGGAGTCCTCGGAGGAAACCCACCAAGCACAGGGAGAACTGTACATCTGTACATCTGAAGAAGCCTTTTTCTTTGCATATCTAATAGGGCATGTTACAGCGCCCCCCAGAGGAGAGAGGCCTATGGTCTTGTGATGCTGGGGCTTGAGCCCCAATCTACCAATCATTCATTTAGAGCATTATCGTCTAGCCACCGCTGCTCCATACCTTTTGGAACAGAACAAAATACAACCTCCTGAAAATGTGCCAGTGTCCTCAGGTCCTAAGAAAATCTCAGAAACTGCACAGGACCAGGCGCTTTGGAACGGGTACACCGCGGCACAAACACGTTTTTGGGTATAAAAACATGAACTCTGGGAACCCTGTTGAGGAAGTGTGTCCGTAGTTTCATGTTCCGCTGCTGGTGAGAGCTCAAACATCCCCTTAATCACGCACACTCTACCTTCTGAACATGAAGATCTTCAGTGTGTAAGACGCAGCTAGCAGAGAGCCTAACCCGAGCTTAATGCAGTTTTATCAGGACATAAGTGGTAAGTTTAATGGAGAGGGAACTTTATCTTGCAGTCTGTTGGAGGTGTATGGAATGGAGAACCTGGTGCTGAACAGTGTGATGTAAGATACTGCCTTGCCAAGTCAAGAACCTGTTATATAACTCGGCAACTGAGCAGCGTGATCCGGCGAGTCAAACTTGGGCCTGTTAAGCAGACTTTCTTTATAACGTCCATTTGACATTGCAGCGTAATTTGCTTTTATTCGTGATGAATGGAAATGCAGATGGACCCTGCGATGAACACCTGCTGCAATCTCCTGGCAAGACTCACCTTTGCGACTTGACAGATGTTCTCAGCTCAGAGAACTCTCGCTTCATTTCAGGCTACTTTGCTGGCTGTGCTCACATCCCTGTACCACACAGGCCGTGGCGTTAGTGCGGACCGCAAAGACGTACGGAAGCTTCTGCACATGTCGAGAGCAGGATCACGTACACAGTGAGAGTGGCATTTCCCTAAAAAGCCTGCACCTGTCACTTCAGAGGCCAGCAGCATTCGCTTCGTTTTGTCTGCCCGCACTGTTTTATCCGTGGTCGCGGTGACTCAGCCTCTCCGTGTCCACATGCACCCGTGTGCTCAGGAGTAAAAGTCGCGCTCCTCGATTTCTGCATGGAGGAACCCCTGCGTACGTGATTCGGCACGACTCTCAGGGAAAAACAAGTGTCTGCCACACCCACCGCGTCTCCTTAGGAGAAGTTCAGCTGTAGGCACGCGGTCTATACGGACTGCACCCGCGGTTTAACCCAAACGCCTGCGCTGCGCTGGTTCCCGCAGTGAGGAAACACACCGGTCCCAGATCCCACTCTCCACTTTCTTCTCTTATGCAGTGGCGTTAATGATCCAGACAAGCTCTTACAGAACTGAATTTCAAACAGCAAAGCTCCATGTGTGCGTCTAGAAAAAGTGACGAATGAAACGAGTAAATTGAAACGGAGCAAAGCGACGTCCCGGTGCGAGGTTTAGATCCTCTGGCGTTCTCTACACAACCTTGTGTTCACGCTCATCTTCAGATGGATTCACAATCACAAAGAAAATCAGCTCGCAGTGTTCTATTGACTGAATTATGGCATTTGTTAAAAGTATTCACACCCATCACCTAGAACCCGGTTAAAGGCAGCGCTTACAGCATCGAGTAAGTGTGTGTGTGTGTGTGTGTGTGAAGCTACAACCCTGGCATGGGTGTTTTTTGTTTAAACGCTTTCTCCGTTCTTCTTCCCAGGATCATTTGAAGCTTGAGGAAGACGAAAAAAACGACGTGATGTTTCAGATCTCACACGTTAATGAAACCCGTTTATTAGTCATGAAATCTGGACTGTGATTAGACTTTGGACTTTATTCACCTGCGCTGGTTACATGAAGCACATGTGATTACAGACATGTGATACATTATATGAAACATGTGCTGCTTTTATCCGTGTACAGTGTTTGTCTCCAGCCTCCGCTGCATTGTAACACTTCTGTATTTGTTCCTTCCTTCCTTCATTAGTTTATTTGCGTGCACACGATGGAACGTTTATGAACAGGTTTATTAAAACGTTAGAATGTGAAATAAGGAAAATGGCATTGGCAGGGTTGCCAGCTTACATCAAAATCCCCACCAGACACAGCTTAAAGACTTGCTTATAAAAGTGTTTCTATGGAGAACTTACGTTCACACACACACACACACACACACACACACACACACACACACACACACACACAACCGTCTGAGAGTACAGAACACACCCTCTTCTGGTTTAAATACTGTATGAATATAAAAATATCATGCGGGGTGCAGCAGGGGGGGGTTAGAACCATTGGGTTGGGTGTGGGGTCCCGACCCCACTAGGCACACACACACACACACACACACACACACACACACACACACACACACACACACACACAGTCGCACACAATGGCCGGTTTGACAGTTTCAGGATTGTGGGAGAAAACTGAAGTACCTCGAGGAGACCCATGGAGAAGAAGCACAGCTCAACACACACACACACACAGAGCGGAGGAGAGATTCGGACCCCAACCCTGAAGGTACGATGTGACAGTGCAGATACAGAGCCAGATGATGTCATTGTGTTCTAGCACCACTGTATTAAAGACGCCGCTACATGCACAGGTCCTGCTGCTGTGTGGAGTCGGGAAATAACCGACAGTATTATTAACATCTGTGCAGAGTCACTAAGCATTTAGGACTTAGTTCCTGATCCTTTTCCATCCACTGAGCTGCGCTTTTACCATCAGATCTGACTGATCAGCTGTCCAAAAGAACAAGAGATTACAACAAAGTAGTTTTGGCCAGCATTTACCCCTGCCATCACACCGTTAAAATGTCCGGCAGGACATGATGGTCCTGGCTCACTGGGGACGGGGTGGCATCAAATCCGGGTGACACTCGACAGCTCTGTGATGCTGAGCAGAAATAAAGATGCAGAGAGCGGCGTAATTTCCCGAGATGAAACGTGCATTCGATGACGTGCCTGCTTTTAGCTCGTGCAGGCCCTCATGACCGAAAGCGACGTGTGCGTCCGGTAATGTAAATGACCAGTGAGGAACCATGATGTCATACAACATTAGCAGCAGATTATAAAGTAGAGCCGAGTCACATACTTTACATAAAAAATCTTTTTCCAAGCTGCTCCCAGCAACACATACGCTTCCCAAAATAACTTCCAGGTTGACATGGAAACCTACGGCACTGGTGAATGCGCTGGACTCTGTTCTCACACATTCAACGACTCTCTCTGAGTAAATAGACATAACCAGCGATAAACATTTACAGCCACCTAAAAGGTTGCGACTTCAGTATTTCATCCTGTTTGTTGTCATATCGCCCCGTCATTTTTTTCCTTCAGCCGGTAACGAGGGTCCAGGTTCCGGCACGGTGAGACTCCGGCGTGTCCACTTCCTCTGTCCTCTAAATGAGATCATTTGTTTAATTATTGGCTGTTAGACAACATAAATACGTTTAAATACAAAAGGGTACATTCGCATATCGCAGGTTAAATCACAACTTGCTTCTTTTTTTTTTTTTGTTGACCAACTCATGCAGCCCAAATGTTAAATAACAACTTATTGTAGCTCGTTGAACCAAAATAGTCAGCAACAAAAATGTCCTGAAAAAATAAAATACAGTTAATATGATAAGAAATAACAACTAGAATTGACTTCATGTAATATTTCTGAATTTCTACACTGAATCCCGGACCTCATGTCACACCTGGTTATTTTGGCATTAACTGTTGGAGACTTTAATATTAATACAGTTCAGTGTGTGTATTTTCGACAGCTCGATTAGAATGTTGTAGGATGTTACATGTGGACACGCCCGCGGCTCTTAGTGCTGCAGCATTAAACATACTATCACTTCAGTTTAATAGAAAAATAACAAATATTCATAATCTCGTTATAAAAGTAGAGCAAACTCTTCCTCAAACAGGATTACAAAATCCAGAATAGGTATTACAGAGTCAACGTTAAGTCAAACAATCAGTAACTAACTGTGCAGAACCTCATCAGTAGAGAAAGTTGAATTTTACTCCAATCCAATGCACTAATTTTATCCATTATATTTTCAAATGCTTAACTTTGGGACTATATCCTGCTCCCCGCTAGCACAAGCAAATAGTCCATGCGACAATCAAAGCTTTAATAAAAGAAGATCAACTTCTCTTTTAGCACAAACTGTTGCTGATCTGCCGCATGTGCTGATCAAAAGATGCAGGATGTTTATTAGCACCTGGAACGACAAGGCTACAGCCGGGCACAAAGGGCAACATTTACTTCCGAGTAATAAAAAAGAAGCCATGAACAGCCTTCGCATTAGTCTTCAGGACTCTCTAAGCTCCAAACAGATCCAACTTCTTATGGCAGTTCATTTGGTCTGGTTGCCAGGTCCTGCGCGTACCATCCAAGCGTTCTGGCAACCAGGATAAAACATATATTTTTAAAATGCATTAAAAATCAGCTAATACAAGACGCCTCGCTGGCCACTTCACCTGGAACACCTGTCCAGCTGTTAATGCGTGCAGCGGAACACTGATTTCAATCACGCAGATAGTCAAGTCAAGAGGTTCAATTAGAGTTGATGTTAAGAGAAGCGACACCTCTGTGACCGCGGCGCTGATTTGACGATTAGATTGCTGATCTCCGGGGATTCGAACACACAATAGTCTCTAGAGTTTACGCAGAATAGCGTGAAAAGCACAAAACCTCCCATTAGCAGCAGTTCAGTGGGTGTGAAGGTGTTACTGATGAGAGAGATCACAGGAGGAGGAGGAGGAGGAGGAGGAGGAGGAGGAGGACCGGGCTGACAGGAAGTCCACGGAAGTCTGCAGGACGTTAAATACCTGAGGAGTCTGAGGATGCAGTGTTCTACAGTCCTGTGCAAAAGCCTTGACCCCATGTTTTCATATTAAATTAAATTATATGATGTAGATTAGAGTCAATAAGGCAGAAGTAATGTTCTAGACTGAACATGATGAGAGAGAAGAAAGTGATGCCTGGGGAGCTGGTCCTCAGGACCAGATTCCACGTCCTGTGCAGGTGAAGCCTCTGTCCTGTATAAGGTAGAGGATACAGAGAGAAGTACTGCAGGATGGGGTGGAGTGTGTGAGCCGTGTGTGCACGGTTTCATTTTAGGTATGGAAGCAGTGAAGTGGCGAATGCTAAGATGTCATGAATCTGACCTACAGTAAGAAAATCTTTCCTTTAAAATGTCAAGATGGCAAGCGTTAAAGATTCAGCATGCGTGTACTCATCCCTCCACGTGGGGTTTGTCCCTCGCGCCGCTAATCTACACCGCGGTACAGGAACGATAATTCAGGCCATTAGCTTGCTGCTATGTTCGGCTCAGTGAGACGGTTCGCTTCTACACGGGCCTTTTAAAGCAGCTTTGAGAAAGAACGAGAGCCTGATCTCCAGAGGGGTGATCTAATATATGTACTGAGCCTACATATCAGACTTGGCCTAGATAAGGAGATGAGTCTGGAGATGGAGAGCTACTCCCGTTTCATTCTCTCCTTCAACCAAAGGGAAGGAAGAGCTGTGATCCTGTGCCGAGACTCTTCTGTCTTTTGACATATTTCCCTTAAAGATAATTAAACATGAAGATGATCTTATTTACATGAACTCTGTAGGAATACCAGCATGTGTTCCGCTGCAATCGGGGCCGCGGAAAAGACTCGGCACGCGGAAGAACGAACGGAGGGACGGCGTTTTATTAATCTCTTTCAGATTGATACGCTTTGGCGCATTTTAAATCAGCAGGTATCGCAGACTTTAATACGGACCGGAAGAGACGAGGACGAGGACGTCTGAAATGATGAAGAACTTTCTCTCTTCAGTTCTGTCCCATACAAGATGTAGACGAATAAATATAAAAAAATAGCAAAGGAATCTCTCTCTCTCTCTCTCTCTCTCTCTCTCTCTCTCACACACACACACACACACACACACACACACACACACAGATACAGTGATTACTAGTCATAAACAGCTGTTTCCTGCATCTGTAATTAGCAGATCAACTCCTTTCTTTCACTCAGCTCCCCTTTCATCTCCCCGTGGCGATGTGAGGACGACCAGCAGCTGCTCGTGAGACAGAGACACGTGAGACAGGAGATCTGGCTCGGTGGCACCGTGGCACTAAAGCCGGGGTTTTACTGCATTTGAACTTTGGAAAGGCTTCAGAGTTTCTATACCGGTACAGCACGTAAAGAGCAGGTTTTACTGATCAGCAATAATTAAAGTGAAATAATGGCTTTGACTCGGGCGAGACTGTGTCGGCTAGACGCCTGGATCAGAACAGTTGTTGCGCTTGAACCCCTGACCCTCCGGGTCAAAAAACCAAACCCGATCCTCAACCGGCTGAGCCCCAGTGCCTCGAGGAAACTGCTAAACCGCTGCAGTTTAAAGAAGGCTGTACATCTACAAATGATGTGTGTGTGAAGCGAACATTCAGCGACTATGCGGAGGAGACGCGTGTGAACTGAACACACACTCATTCACCAACACCACTTTACTGGAGCTCCTCTGGGAGACATGTCCCCGTCCCCCGTACAGTCCTGACCTCGCTCCCCCCGAGACATGTGCTCATGTCAGGAAAAAACAAAACGTTAAAGGACACACACACACACACACACACACACACACACACACACACACACCCTCCGTCCACCGCTGCAGGCAGAGATAACCTCGCAGACTCCAGTCACACACACCGCGCGCCGGAACCGCGGCCGGGAGTCTAAACACATCTCAACAGCATCTGCCTTGGACGGTGTAGCAGCGTCTACTGTGAGCGAAAACATCAGGGAACAATTATACATCATCAGGCGAATCTCCCCAGAGTGAAGCTGGCATGAAATTTCATTTCAATTAAATTTCTTCAGGAATGAAGTGGAGATAAAGACTTAAACTCAGCATCAGCCTGCCAGAAATCCATTTAGTTCTAATGCATCTTCGATGAGTTGACGTCTCCTGGTACGCCTGGATCTCCGTGTTAATGTGCTCCAGACCAAAACCAACCGCCGGTGATGATTGTTTGGATCATCATCAGTGATTGAAAAGCCTTATTCATGACAAATTTATGATAAAAAAAAAAACATAAAAAAGGCTCTTAATGTTTATTGCCTGCTTCACGTCTGAAACGCCGGCCTCCCGGGAACTCCTTTAATACCCAAACATGTGGAAATGGCTTGGAGCGAGGTCAGGACTGTACTGAAGCCCTGGAAGGACTGAGCTGAACCCTGGACTTCACAGTGCGGTCAGAAACACATCCTGATTGAGCGTGATGAGCCTATTCCAGAGCGATGCACCCGACACGCAGAGAGCCTCAAAATCTGCTCCAAACCCCGGAACCGTCTGTCTCCAGCTCTGTGCTCGCAGCTCTCTTCATTGTTTTAAAGCAAAAATAAAACCTCTCCACCTTTTCCACTGATTTACTGAGGCATTTGGTTTACCGTGCCCGCTATATTTAACTTCACTCCATGTTTTTTATTTTTGCAGTTCTATAAACACACTTTTCTTACTATTAATTCAGTGGGTTTTACGTCCGCCGTTGTGGCTTAAGCAGCCGTGGTGTACGTGGTGTCAAACGTATTACTAACACACTAACAGAAGCAGTTCCACAATCTCAGTCGAGCACGAGGTCATGAACCATGCAGGGACGGCGCATGTACTGCGCATTACTCACACACTGCATGGCACTGAGCCGGGCTGGGACGGGAATCTCTCCTGCAAAGACGTCGATGGAGGGATGGAGTCGGCCCGCTTTAGTAAAGAGAGGGAACCAGTCCTGCTGGTGTATCTGATATATGAAGGACGAACCAACATGCCACACAAAAACCTGCGGTCAGACACGGCCAGCCGGGCACCTGTTCCCCTGGCATGGGCAGGCTCAGTCCCCTAAACCCAGGCCGGGTCTCAGACGGGTCACGTGAGGGTCGGACCGGTACCTGTTCTGGAACATCTGGTGTTATTTGGGACACATTTCATGGTGAACATGTGGGTGAAAAACTGGGAGCACAATGGAAAAAATGTGAGCTGGTGTGTGTCCGGCGTTCCCTCTTCTTCTTCCAACGTTCTCCCATCTGTTCCTGATGCTGTTACTTGCTTCATTTCATCTTCGTCCATTGTACTGATGTCAGCCCTGAGCAATTACTCCGTCTCTGGGAAACTGTACGTTAAATAAACTGTACTGGGGTGAGGAATGTACTGTAGATCAGGCAGAAAGACGCGGACTTTCATGCTACTAAATATAATCAATTCCAGGCAAGAGGTCAACCATGAAACCGAAATGATGAAGAGACTAACAACCAGCAACACCAGTCCACTTACTGGTCTTAACCACCAGCAACACCAGTCCACTTAGTGGTCTTAACCACCAGCAACACCAGTCCACTTAGTGGTCTTAACCACCAGCAACACCAGTCCACTTACTGGTCTTAACCACCAGCAACACCAGTCCACTTACTGGTCTTAACCACCAGCAACACCAGTCCACTTACTGGTCTTAACCACCAGCAACACAGTCCACTTACTGGTCTTAACCACCAGCAACACCAGTCCACTTAGTGGTCTTAACCACCAGCAACACCAGTCCACTTACTGGTCTTAACCACCAGCAACACCAGTCCACTTAGTGGTCTTAACCACCAGCACTTCATGGATATTCCATCTCACACGCGTAAGCTCCGTAAAGCCGGCGCTATTCAGTTCAGGCTGATAAAAATAACTCAGTACATAAAGAGGCTTTAAAAGAGGCAGCGATTGATAATCTGACACCGAGGAGGCGAGCACACGCGTATCTTTTATCATGAATAAAGAGTAACCATTTTTTCTAAGCACTTCAAGATTTTGTGGTGCATCAGTCAGGGAGGTCGGGTCAGTGTGCAGAAAGCAAAACCTGCCAGGAAGACTCGCAAAAACAATCTGTGCAAAAATCCACTAAATAAATAAATAAATACCGGCATTAAAATGTTGGGAAATGACTTGTGTCGTTTAACTTCGCCATGTAGTTTATAGAGCGCGTATACGTACTGTATGTATTCAGCGACACCTCCTGCACATCGTATTAAATCGTTATGAACCTGAGTTTTTTTATTTCAGGGATGCAAACCCACAATGCATTGCGGCCCGACAGAAACAGGACGTCAGGTGAGACCTCAGCAGTGATGGTGTAATAAAATGTACGTATAATGATTTGGGGTCCACAATCCAGATGTAACGCTTCTCAGTGCGCCCCTGCTGGTGAGACTGGGTTAGTGGCACTTGCTACTGATCACCTGCAGCTGGAAGTTTTTTCACCTTCTTATACCAAATTAAAGCACAAATATGTAATTGTTATTGTTTAAGGTTGATTTTGGTTAGGAACTTTTTAATAACAAACAAATCAATGTTTTACAAATTTCCTTTGGATCATGTTAATGGAAACAGAAAGATGATGTTATAAAACAGAAAACGGCTGTTATTAACACCTCATTATTCTTCGTTTTGGTTCAAATTAAACTCCGCATTGAGGACAAGAACTGGCACGGAAAATATGTCCGACTGTATTTTGTACGTTTGTAGAGTCAGAGATAACTCAGGAGCCTCAGTGACAGAGGAAGCCCACAGCCAGTGGGAGCGTGATGTCTTGTTGCCATGGTGACTCCCTATACTGAGCAACGGTCCTGTTCACATTTTTAATAGAATGTGTGTTTGTACGTGACTGATAAAAATGTAAGATATCAGAAACCTGAGAAATCATTTTTGTTCATTATGATCTCATAATTAAATAGTTCAGAGTTTGAACCGACTCAACAAAACGTTCTGAACATGTGGCAGGCAGGTGTTGCTCGTTGCCCAGGTATGTGCTGTTAGAACTTTTGTGTGAAGAATGAGGAGCCGTAGACGTCTGCACTTGGTTCGAGTCCTGAGTTTCACATCTTTGTTCTTAACTTTGGTTGTGACCTCTGCGTCCTGTCCTGCATTAGACTCTCAAGGTTAATGCAAATCCAAGTTCCAGTGCTGAACACAGCTGCAAGCCAAATATCTTCCTGTTAGTCGCCCATTAGTTCCAGAGGACCAAGCACCTGTGTGCAAGGACAGAATTTAGATTTCATGGCGATTCTTTCCTGAGATGTGACCTTACTTACTGCGTGGTGACTTTGTGATTAAGTTTTCTTGGATGCTATGCATGAATTGTGATGGATTTCAGCAATTTGTAGAACAAAAGTAAAATATGGCTGACTTCCTGTTGGATGGCCTCTAAAGTGACCTGCTGCAAGTACACCTGGGACCTTCTGTTGAACAGTTCGAAAGTCATGAGCAGTTTTATTAATCTCACTTCTAGTGACCCTTTACGGTGATTTTCGACAAATCTCCTTTGGGCTTGTTAGATCCTGGTCTCTCACTCACCTATGAGGTTCCAGAGATATGACCTCAGTTCCTGTTCACCAGCTTCTCCATCAAACCCCTATTACGGCTGAAGCGTCCCGTGTCCGAATCACAAACCAGACAAACACACTTGATTCGGTTTGATCGCACACTGCAGTGACCCACTTGTTCTGATGGCTGATTTAGAAAGAAACCAAAAGGGCTGTCGGGAACTCAACACGGCTGAACTTCACCCACCTACCCTGACGTGCCATGAAGAATCAGAGCGCAGTCTAATCCCGGGTCGTGTGGGCAGCGGAGACAGCTGTCTATCACTCGACCAGATTTTATGTAAAGTGTTGAAATTGTTCTATGAACTGCTGAAGATGTTCATATGGAAGCATCATAATAAATATAGCAGCAGTCAGCGAATAAGCGGCCAAGCACTTCCTGGTCTCTTAGCAACAGACGAAGACCAGATGCCTTTGAGCCCATGAGCATTTGTTCCAAAGAAGATAAATTTAATAGCGATACATCAAGTCGTTGGTGAGATACTGCCTCACTCGCAGTGATCAGTAGCCTCGGCAAGATGCGAATGAGCTCAGTTTTATTTGTGAACATGAGTTCATGTTGCTAAAGGTGGCATTAACACATTAAAGCTGCACTGAGGTTTGGCCTCACATCCTTCTTCTGACAACAAGGACTTAACAGGAAGAAGAATAACGATGTGGCGTTGGGCGGTTAAGCCAAGAACGCCGCCTCAGGATTTCATCATGAATAAACCCATCCAGATCTTTTCCCCTTAAACTAAAGCATCCTTGGCAGAACTTTGGCTCGAACGCTGCCTCCGTGATTTGAATGAATTGATGTGACCAGTCCAGCGTGAGGGCCGGTAAAGTAACTCAAACTCCACACCGGTAAGACTCAGGTCTTGGCATTAGCATGTTCCTCATCAATATGTTCAGGTCTGAAATCCAACATGATATCTGACGCCAAAAGGATCAGTTTTAGAAATACAATTTGCATATTAGGGAAACAGGGTAAAGTTGGGTGGACAAGGAAAAATTGCTCAAAAGATGTTTATTCTTTCAGAACAAAGAAAATAGGATGTGAAGGACATTTTACTGTAGACCTTATTTTATAATAAATATGCTTGTGTTTGTGAGCAGAAACGTGAAAAGCCCCCCAGTAGGCTGATGGCTCCGAGATGGTGACTGGGAGCAGGGGTAGTTCAGGAGTTGGACCACTGCCTGTGAGGTCATGGGCTGAAATCCCAACACCAGCAAGCTGCCACTGTGACTCTGGATGAGGGCTGCCAAATGTTCCCTTTCTTAGGCATTCGGAAATCGGAATCTTTTCCTGAATACGTTTTTCTCTACACCTAGTCATGAGTTAGAGCTGCTGGAGTACGTTGGGCTCTGCCTCTTTAGCGTGACGTGTGAGATCAGTCATGCTGTACGCTTTGAAAACGGGAATCAGAGCTGGAGGTGGCAGAGCTGAAGATGCTGTGATTTGCTTTGGAAGTGACAAGAACGGACAGGATTGGGAATGAGAATATTAGAGGGACAGTGCAGATAGGACGGTTTGGGAACAAAGAGAGACCAGATTAAGATGGTTTGGACGGGTGATGGATCCCATCCCATCCCATCCCATCCTCAGCGCTACAATAACAGGCCGCTCTCTGGTCTTCATGCTGGTTTATCTGCTTTAATAACTAATAAAACTCAAACCAAGAGCAGCCAATCACTGCTGTTAACCGCTTAAACCTCCGGTCTAACACCACGCACGTGTCAGTCAGGTGTTCCGATATTTATGATTATATAGAAAATGGGTGGGTTCAAACTAAATACGCCTTCCTGCGAGTAATAAACATTATCTCAAGTTTCATTTCAGCCCTAAATGTTCCAAATGGATAGACAAAAAGACAAACAATCGCACTGGCCTCGCCGATCCAGTACTTTAGGAGGAGTGTGTGAGAACGGGAAGGCTGGCAGTTTGTTAAAACGATCACGACACATGAGCACAGCATTTTCATCAGGTGAATGATTTGAGAATGGAATCAAAATACATTTCTTATAATATGGTTTTATTTTTTTATATTAAACCCATGAAGCTTTTACCTTATTCAAAAGAAGATTGCAATGCAATTTTATATTTAAGATAAAGATTGTCAACTATGTTATTATTGTCAAATATTACTCAATACGATTCAATTGAATTCTATTAACTTTTATTTGTATTGTCGCTGTCGCAAAGCAGCTTTACACAATAAAAAGAAACGCCAGCAGGGACGTTAAGGCGTCTCGGTCAGGAGAATCCGACCCCCGTCCGGACGCTGGGATGATGTGGATAGAGTTACTTTGGTCATCAATAATATTATTATTATCAATAATAATAATAATAATAGTAGTAATAATGACAGCATTTGTTTTTACCTCCCAACTGAAATGCATCCATTTTCTTTCCTTTCGTCCTGTAACTGAAGCGCTGATACGCTGCGCTCGACAGGAAGAGCGATAAATGCTAACATCTGGTCCACCAGCAAACCTGCTGCTAATGCTGGTAAATACACGGACGTTGATTTGTCAGACATGCGCTAGGAAACAGAGAGAGAAAGTCCTCGAAGGTGCATTTCACAGTAAAACCTTCAGGGTTTGTAAGCTGAGGAATAAAACCGTCTCGCCCCAAACCGGCCCTCGGCACCCAGTCGTATACACTCAGCTTCTCTTACATCCATCCAAACTGTGTGTGTGTGTGTGTGTGTGTGTGTGTGTGTGTGTGTGTGTGTGTGTGTGTGTGCTCGTGTGTGTGTGTGTGTGTGTGTGTGTGTGTGTGTGTGTGTGTGTGTGTGTGTGTGTAGGTGTGTGTGTGTGTGTGTGTGTGTGTGTGAACGTGTGTGTGTGTGATCTGAGTGTGTGTGATCTGAGTGTGTGTGTGTGTGTGTGTGTGTGATCTGTGTGTGTGTGTGTGTGTG